>JAPQRQ010000017.1:5044568-5076333 GCA_037367365.1 Apogon talboti
GGGGGGGGGCGCCCAAAGACGTGGACAGTGACAGTTTTAACGCAGTATCTCATAAACAGAACAGAACTGAGGCCGCATGCAAATCCAGACAGAGAGGAAGAGACTGCAGGTCAAATGATTCACACTCACACACCGGTCAACTTGTGTCTTATTTCAACGCCGACACTAAGCAAAGGTGACGGAAAACGCCACAGCCAACCACAACAAACAGCCACTGGATCACCATACAGCCATCAGTCTGTCTGTCTGTCTGTCCGTCCGCCGTCCATCTAGCTTGCTTTTTTTTGACAGTTATGTGGTGGAAGGGTAGCTTTAACATTTTCATTTTGCCTCATTTCACTACCTGAGCAGGAACAGAAAACCATTTGTCGTTTTTCTATGAAACTGCTAAACACCTCTGTTCTCAATCGATAAACTAAGAATGTACAATAAGAGATTTAGGATGTTGACCATGCACTGTGAACTGGAACACACTGAACAACAAGTATTTGTGTTTTGGCCCAGTAGGATTTTGTTTCTGGGCTCTTTGATTCAAAATCAGTCCAGCTTCTTTTTGACACCTGGTTGAACTTACACGGTCAAAACTCAGAAAAAACAGTAAAAAAACAATAAAAAAAAACAGTAAAAAATAAATAAAGGGGAATCACAACAACACTGTAAACAACAGTAAAAACAAAAAATGACAAAGAAAATGGTGTAAAAAAAAAAAAAAGCCTAAACCGTCTATTTTTATGCTGAGTCAGTCTCACTCACTGCTCTGTGTTTTGCCCCCCATTGCACAGGTGATGGGGGGCGCACTGAGCATGCTCAGATGTCTATGGGAAGAACAAGGTCTATTCTATCAGCGCCGTTTGAAATTTTCCCTATTGAGCAAACAACAGAATTTTTCTGAATATTATGTGAGTAGTAAATCACATATTCAGAATGATGACCACAGACATGTCAGGTAAAGCACGCAGGTAAAAACACCTTTGCAACCAAAATTTGTCTGATAAAAAGAAACACTATCAACTAGTGAAAAGAAGACAAAATGAACATAATCGAACTGACGTGTCGGGGCTAAAGGGCTTTAACCCCTGATGTGTCTGTAGTGAGCGTTCTGAATTCTCATTTATTTTAAATATTCATAAAAATTCAAACGTTTGCTCAATAGGAAAATTTCAAAACATGCTGATACAATAGACATACTTTCCAAAGACATCTGAGCATGCTCAGTGCACTTAGTGTAACACAGAGCAGTGAATGAGACCAACTCAGGGGTCAAAGGGTTAATGTTTTATATTCTGGCCAGGTTAAGCCTGCCATTTAAATTAGCTCAACTGCCAATTCTCAAGATATTGTGTTTGTTACTTTATTTTTTTACACTGATAAGTCATCTGTGCATTATGTTTCTCAGACGTGGTGTTTCATTCATAAAATTGTGCCGGAAAAAAATGTCTGTGCTCCTATGCATTACTTTACTCAGCAAGGAAACGTTGTGCTGATGAATGTAAGTACTTTAATTATAAATATATAACACTTACACAGCAACCATATTATGTCCTGAAACATTTCTTTATATAATATCACTATAGTCGATCGATATATATCCAGTGTGAGTGAATCCACAGTTCTGTTTACGACCACCAGAGGGCAGCAGTGTCCTCTTCTGTTTTGGACTCTATGCAAGTGGCTGCAGGGAGCATCAGCAGCTCCACTGTTGTGTTATCACAGTCTATTTATAAAAGTCCTGATTCAGCTCCAGTGATGTTTCCATTCTGCAAAAAAAAATTTAGATCCTGAAGGTATAAAAGATGCTTAAATGGCTTTAGAGACTGTAGCACATTGAGGTTAGCTGTTACATATATACACTTAGGTCTTTCAGTGTATCACCGGCATTAGTGTCAGTCTGTGATCGCATCATAACACAAAGTGCATGTAATTCTGCTTGTGTGACTGAGTGAGTGCTGTGTGTTTTTTTGCGCGTCTGCCTGTTGTGCTCCTGCTGTGAGGGAGTCACAGCGAGGTGAAAAGGTTTCTGACGCCCAAGGGCCATAAGAAAGTCTGGAGCAAAACACCATCTGTTATCGACTTATTTATTTATTTATTTATTTATTTCCAATTGTGTCTTATGTGTTACTTTAAATGAAACTTAATATGAGTTTAATATTTAACCTATGTACCCTTCACATCACAGCTTACATAGTCAGGTACAAGTACTTTTACGCAGGCACTATACTGAGTGTTTCCATTTAACAACACATTTTTTCCATGTAATTCGACAGTATTTATTTGACAGCTTTAGTTTCTTGTCGTATAACAGTTTTTATGTCCCTTCCTGTGAGTCCAAAACCATCTATCTCCAAATGTGCTGATTGTGAATGTTATTGATGAACTGAAATGAAATAATTTCTATATTAATTGAGAATATTCTGCTTCTTAAGTTGAATAAACTCCTTACAATCCCTCGTGGATGAGGAAAAAAGTTTTTCAGAGTTCATGAGAAGGTGACTTTTTAGAGATATACAGTTCTTACAGGGCTGTGACACTTAATTATAGAATACGATGCGTTGCTGCAAAATAAACAGCTCACAACATATAAAGTACAGCAGTAAAATGTAACATATACATTAAGGCAGGAGTAAAAAAAATCTATGAAAAAATGTCATATATAATAGCAAAACACTGATAGAGACCATACTTGTTTTTTTCTTACTTATTAACATATCTTTTCTCTGTATCTTCAATATTCTAGTATTGGTAATAAGACTGCAACACACCTTATGATTAATCTGCTGATTATTGTAATGAAATATCAGTAATCAGTGTATAAATGATCAGAAAAATGGCAAAGAACTCCTTCCATCATCTCATTGTTCTGCAGTTAAGCAGCTTTTTTATTCCATTCCAGTAAATAGCTGTGAAACATCAAATTTTCACATTCAAGAAGCTTAACAAGAGCAGGTTTGAGATATATGCTTGAAATGTACACAACAATTCTTATTTATCAGTCATAATCAATAGCAGTAGTTGTTTCAGTTTTAGATTCTATGTATTACATCTCATGCAGTACAGTTTTTTTTTTAATTTCTTTATTTTTTGGCACTGATATGTACATAAAATCTGCAGTTTTTAACTTGATCTTCGAGGTCTGAAGGTTTGCCTGTTGTCACGACTGTTATGTTATCATTATATCTGTTTTTAAAACCATCTGCTGCTGTGGATGGTGTGTTTTCTAGTTGCATAGTTGAGCAAAATCCACTATTTTTTGGTAAAATAATGATTTAATCTGATAACATCGTATTGGGTTTGCATTATTTTCTGATTTGTGAATCGGGGGGTTTGGAAACACCCACTTTCTCTGAGACATTGTTTCTTCTCCCACTTGTCATGTTTGTCATAAATGTACTAACCCCTCTCACCCTCCCTCATTTTCCATTGACACATCAGCTTATAAACATACACAGTCATAATTTAACTCACACTTTATTTATTTTCATATTTTCTATCGTTGTCCGTCTGCTTTCCTGTCTGTTCTGGGTCTGATTTTTATTTTTTTTCCCTTTAGGGGGAACATTTGGAGGCTGTTTTTATGCCTTTAAATGATTCTTTCTGTGCAGATGAATGAGATAAATAAAGCCCTGAGCAGGCACACATGTGTTGAACTAGATACTTCGATTCAGTCCTTCTAAAAGAAGACAGTCGTTCTCGTATCTATTCAAGGACAGAGTTTTGAATGCGGTTCCAGTTACCATGGAAAAAATGTACCTCTGTCCTGAAACCTGCAGCAACTTAATACAGCAGCATACCTCGATGCCGAGCAACATGCCATCTTACAGCGTGTCGTTTTCAATCAATCGACTGAAACGACGATGATAACAAAGGACAGACGGAGAGATGGATGGATAGATGCATAGAAAGATGAATAGATGGATGGATAGACGTGGTTCGATGACAACCACGGGGGCTTGCTTTCATCATCCTGCAGGTTTTCAGGCTTCATGATATTTTAGCCTGTGTGATTGAGTTGCATGGCTAGTTTATTAAACTCTGCAGCTGTTGTTTGTGAAAGCACCAAGGAAACAGCGGTAATTGATGGACCTATTGAGTTACACTCGCTGCATATGAAACCTCCATGGCTGAGAAAGTCAAGGATACTAATATGAGCTCAACTTTACACCTTAGCTCACTGTCTACACAGAGGACAGCCAGTGATAAGTCCAGTTACTGTGAGTTAATAGGACTCACTGCTTGTGTGTGTGTGCTCATGTGGATGTACCATATATACATACACATGTGCACACCCATGGCTGCCTCACTGAAAGGTCAGACTCTATTAATACTTAGATTCTTGACCTCACTGTCTTTAGTGTCTCTGTGATGCCTGAACAGAGGACTGTTACAAACTCATGGCTGGATTTTCCTGCAGTGAGATTAAAAGAGTATAATATACTTGGGAAAACTGGTTATATACTATTATGTATCTTTAAGCATCAAAATTGGAACAATATAATATCCAGAGTTCACATTTATGTCAGTCAGATTTGGTGGAAGCTTTCAAATCATTTCCCTTCTTCTCTTTGTGTAAATAATTTCCAATAATATCAGCTTAAACGTGAGACTCGGTCATCCATCAAAACTCGTCAACACTGTAACAGTGCTTTGGCTACGTGTGTGAGCCCTTCGCAGATAAGTGCTTGTGTAAAATGAGGTCTAAATTACTGTTTTGGTTTGCCGGGCCCCCCACAGCGCGATATAATAGGTGGGTTGAATACTGTATGACATGTAGACTGTGGTGGGGGGTTTCCCAGGGTAGAAAAAGTAGATGGAAAGATGAGGAGGAGGGGGAAGGGGGGGGGCTCTTGTAAGGAAAGAGGAGACCGAGTCGCACCAGACAGATTTCATGACACATACAGACAGACGGGGGTTCAGACCTACGCAGGGTTTGTAGATGTTAAATGGCAAAACAGTAGGAACGTAAATAGATGGAAATAGTAAATAGATCAGTTCAGTTAAATGTAAAGTGTGAATCTGTAATAGCCAGAAATGATAAACAATGTATTGGACTTGTAGAGGGGGAAAAACTGTTTTTAAATGTCAAAGATTCAGTTGTAACTTTTTTTTTCATTTAATTATTTTATTTGGAAGGGACATTGCACATTAATGAGCATAGCATATAATACCACTGTAAATACCAGAGTTAGCATAACTGCTAAATAGCATCTGTAGTCTTTTGGCAGGTTACAAACATATGTCAACACTGATACAGTCTGAGATCAGAAAAGTGCAGTCCAGTCACAATAAGTATGGTATAAAGTACATGTTCTACATAGCAAGAATTAAAGTGTCGGATTTATGTGTATGTATGTGCACTAAAACAGGCCTACCATTCAATCACTCAGGTGACAAGTACACAAGCAAAGTAAGACACTGAGGCAAAAACAAAGTCACAAATGCCCTACTAGTAAATTAAAATTCATTTTTAAAAAAGACCAGCTATTTACCATATTATCATACTTTGTTAAAAAAAAACACAGATATTATTTGATAATATAATGTGTGATAATCTTAAGCCCTAGTGATTTGGAAATTAACCCCCTGTATCTGTGGTTCATACTCACAGTACAGTCTGTTTCTTACTTGAATTTACACTCTTCAGTTCTAATGTTAAGGCTTTTGTATCATCCATCTCATCATATTTTGGGATGTTTTGTCGTATGGTGATATGAGCCTCCTGAATTTGAACCCTTTGAAAGCTTTAATGCATCCTCACCAATGGACCCTCCATAGTCCTCAACCAGGAAATAGGCTGAATATTGTGTGGAGGAAAGGAAAAAAATGTTAAATTAATATAAGACCTCTGTTGAAATTGATAATTGTTAATTTGCAGTAAAATGTTTGGCTTTACAAAGTATAGACATAACAGATTCACATATGATTGAAATTACAGAGGACCTCCGCAGTTATTACAAGTTACAAGAAGTCCACAGGTAATACTACACTGTAAAAAATATCTGTAAAAATCACAGAGGAAAACTGTGAAATGTCAACAGTAATGGACCATAAAATGCAAAATAGTACATCACTGTGGTAGAAACATCAAATTACCCTAAGTCAAGAAACGGCACACAACTTTATTTTTTACCATCGTAATATGTGGAAAATTACAGTGAAGCTCTGGCAGTATTTTACTGTAAAATTCACAGATTCTTTTTTTTTTTTTTTTTTTTTATACAGTGTAGTCCAGACTTCTTGTGTGCAGATGCGGATCTTATAGAGAACCTTCATGGCGTTCTAGTTTAATCTTATTATTTCTAAGGTTGTCACGGTACTGTTTTACAGATTGTCCAGCCTTTCCCTACACTAACTCCAATTTGTAAATCTCATCACATCTACAGGTAAATTCATGACTGTGTGATATAAAATGCAGCTTTTACAAATTTTCAGTGAATAGCGTGGTTTTCTGCATGTAATCTTCATGCCCTATTTGTAATCTGGTGAAATCATGCATCTCAGTTCCCCCTCAGGCTGGATGATGCGACCAGCCTGGACCGCCACACTCATGTGCGAGCATACATGAGTGATTTCTGCAGACACAGCAAAACTTAAATACTTATTTAGAGCAGAAGAAAGAGGAAGAGTTGCAGAGTGGAGGGAAGAGACAGCTCATCTACACTTGTCACCTTAATTCACTGATGTAGCTTCAGAGGTCGGGACAGAATCTGCTTTGAACTTTTAACTAACAGTATCACACAATATATCAAATACTGGCAGCTCTTCACTTGAGGGTTGAGGTTGTATTACAAGTTAAAATAGGTTAGTGCCGACCTGAACAGGGCTCCTACAGCTGCACCTTAAGTGGATTTCTGCACTAAGTGTGGGTTTTTTGTTCATAATGAGCAGTGGGTTAACAAGAATGAAGTGTATTCTGTTTTTGGCTTGTATTTTATCATTCATTTGAGTATGTTATGTAGTTATTGTGTGTATGTTGCATTTACCTCCACCAAGGACGTTGTTGTCACCCAAGTTGGTTTGTTTTTCAGTATCATTGCACACTTTTACAACTCTGATTGTCAGGAACAAATCTAATACACGTTGGAGCCTGTTATACGTTAATAAGTTTTCTCCTGTGGTTTAATCATATGTTGTGTTAGAAAAAGTAACAGAATATTTCAGAGTCTGACCATTTTTATGGATCTGCTACAAAACAGAATGTGTTCAGCCTCAGCCCATATCCTAACATTCTCCTAAGTTTAATGGAAATTGGTGGAGGAATCCTGTTTACAGACAAACCAACAAATCATTAGATGACTGTGCACTTTCAGAAGTTATGACAAAGATGCCAGTGGATTGGACTGTAGAGATGTTGTACCCTCTAAGTATTTTGGCACCCATGAGTCTCCTGATGAGGGAAAACTAACACCACAGGGCCTTGGACCAAAGCATCACAAAGTGACCAACCGGGATGAGAACCACAAAGAAACAACTTACCAAAAATAGTCACTTGTCCAGTAGAGGGTTACACAGTATTGCACCTAAGGAGGCAATTGGAGAAAATGGGACTGTGCCATTCAGAATAAGCTTGCCTCCCAGTACAATAGTTTAAACATCTCCTGGCAGGAAAATACCACAAGTCATCATAAGATGCTATCAGATGTAATTATGGTTTATGAAGTCATGGCTGTATGAGGTTTTAATGTTCTAAATGAACTCCTTTGTTTGGTTTCTGTTCCATGTGACGCACTCATTCCAGATCATTCTTCAATTTATTATGATGCAGTAGTTCTATTTGGAATCCTCTTATTTCCTCCGTGTGACTGTGATGTAGAGGAAAATTTCCACCCTGACCCTGTTTACACTCAAGTGGACAGCGGTGCATACAAGTGTAAACAACCACCAAGATGCATAGTGATCCAATCACTGAATCCCCCAGCCAAGGTGGTTTGGGATTCGTTTGACCAACGTAGATAAACACAATATGTTGGGCACACACTTAACAACCGTCAGGCTGATTATGAATGTGATTTGGACGCCATGACTGATTTGACCGAGTCAGGTTTACCACATGTACACAGTCTGCAAGTAAAATCATGAAGTATATGTGTGTAAAGATTGTAGTCTTGAGTCTTTCATGGCCAGTCATTCTCACAAAGATTATTTTAGACATGTTTAACACTGGCGACAGATGACCTCACTGTTGCATGAGAGAAAGTAAACACACACAAGACAAATGGCAAGTAAAAATAAAGCACATGGACGACTGAAATGGAAGGAAAGCTGGTTGTACAACAAAAAGAAACTGAGCGGCTTGCAGAAGCGAATGTACCAGCTGTGGATGTTTCCATATTTAACCCATAAAGACCCAGTGCTACTTTTGTATCAGTCTCCAAATGAATTTTTCTCTATATTTAACCATTCTTAAGTGATTTATCCCCATTTATTATAATATTATCCTCTGTATTTTGAGTTTTTTAAAGTGTAAATCATATATTGTCCTATATTTAATTTACCGGTACTGATCATGTAGATGTTCATTAAAGCTCAGATTAAAGTTGAGGGTTATTATTATCAGAAAGAGAGAAAACTGAAGAAAAAGGGACTTTTTCATCAAAGATATCAGTAACTGAACATAAGCCACTGATCAAATTCCATGAGTTTTACTGGTGAATCAATCTTGTAGAAGATAACGGTGTTTCCATGGTAACTACAGAGCCTCTGAACGTCCAAATGGGTCATATCTGATGACCATGAAAAGACGACAACTTGTATTTTACACCAATTATTTCCATGTATTGATAGGATTAGTGGACCAATAGGTGTTAAACAGTTACATCAGTAGATGGTTTTGGTTGCCAGTGGATGTTTGGGTCTTTATGGGTTAACTACTGCACCATTACGTGTCTTACGTGTACATGTAGTGGTAGTTAAATGTGTTCTTAGCTGAGTTTAAAGATTCATGACTTGAAATGCATTGGAGACAAGACATCATATCATTTCCATAGCAACTGCTCTCTATATTTCTGCTCTAAATGGATATACTTTGTAGCATCTAGTACTGAAGAAACGGCAAAAACACAAGTACTTCCACAGTCATTTAGAGGAATTTATATTACTTCATTAACCACATAAGTAAAGAAAATACTAACTTGACCTTCTTGGCATCATGTTAGTTACATCCTATAAATACTGAGAAAAACATCCACTGTATGACCCCATGATCTAAAAGCAGCCGCTGGCAACTTGACAAGCAGAGTGACGAGCTGAGACGGGCCCGTTCACACCGCTGTAAATTACATCTGTACGTTCTAAAACGGTTTTGTCTGGGCGCTCATCTTGGGTATGAGCTTAGGTCATCCCCACCAGTGTCTGATGGTTAATATTAGGGTTCTTGAGTAGAACTGTTGACTATAGGGGAAGATGGTAGGCCAAAAAAAATAATAATAATCGCATGTAGAATCACCTGCAATTAGCATTTAGCTTGATGTGCAGTACTAGGTTTATTAAATACTTTGTGTTTTGTTAAGTGCAAGTGTTATATTTGTTGATTGATTTATAGATAGATTGTTAGTGCATTGAAATAGGTGCATAATTCATCCATGTTTCATTAAAGAGGTTATATGTAGTAGTGATATTCCAAACTGTGTATTGGTATGTTTTTTATCACTTAACCCTTAAAGACCCAAACAGCCGCCGACGACCAAAACCATCTACTGATCTGAAATGTTCAATAACTTCTGAAAAACTATCCCTATCAATACATACAATACGACAGTGGATGGACACACTGGGTGTTTTTGTTCAGTTAATGATATATTTTGCTGAAAAAGTCACTTTTTCTTCAGTTTTCTCTGTTTTTGATATAAAAACCCTCAACTTTAATGTGAGTTTTTATGAACATCTACATGATCAGTGAATTAAATATAGGCAAATACCTGATGTTCACTGAAAAAACGCAAAACACAGAGGATTATGTCATAATAAATTGTGATAAGTCACTTAAGAAAAGTTAAATATACAGATATTTTTAGGGCTTTTATTGTTAGAAAATATCCTTATTACAGGTCAATGGAGAGGAGCACTGATGTACATCTCAATATTTGGAGTAGGTGCCACATGTGTTTTATTTCTTCATACGTTTTAGTTTTCTTAGCCTGGTGCACAGGCGCTGGTACACGTCGGGTGACCGGTGGCGTCATTTGACCTTCTAGTGGAAGTGACGTAGGCAGTTATGAAATCTGCACACATCATACACACAGGTGTGAACTGTGATGTGTCTGGACCGTTCACATTTTATATCAGAATGCAAACATAGTCTCTGACCCATCATTTCACATTACGACGCTCTTAAACAGGCGCTAAAAATGTCTCGCGTCACTGAAGAACTCAAACCAAGCCAAACCCTCGACAAAAAAGGACATTACGACTTCATACATCATCGTCTAACAAGTCACTTGAGGCTTACATTTCTTGTATTTTCTAATACATTAGTCATACATGAAGGAATTTGCCGGTGTGATTAGATTTTAGCGTCACTGACTTACTTCCACTGGTATGCAATGTCTATCTCCCTCCTTTAGGATCCGTTATGTCAAGTGTCCACGAATATGGCTGAGCATCACTGTGTCTGAATCATGCATCAAATCAGAGTGAATACACCACTGTGAGTAGACACTTAAGTAAATATGACATGTTATGTACTGATAAAGTGGAGGAGGAGCAGTTTCCCATCAAATCCCAAAATGGTCAGGGCATCTGAACACAGAGACAGGACAACATATGGCTGGGTGTCACCTCACTGAGCCCTGGCCTGTCTCTTGCTCAGTGGTCAGTTTGTGGCTCATGCGTAACAAGTCCTGACACATGAAAAGTGCAATGTGCGCCACGAGCTAGAGTCCAACGCTTGTGGACTCAGCAGCTCCGGATGACGGCGCCTTTTTATCTCATCTTGCGTGGCGAGCCGGCGTTGTTTCTTATCTTTTCGATCTCGCAGAATACAACGATGCCACCTCTGCGTCCTTCTGCTCTCGGTGGCATATTTGCATCTGCTTATTTTCCTGTCATGCCTGGAGATCTCCTGTAATCTCCTCGGTGCTCTGCGTGAAATGGGCCGTGACCTCTCCGACTCTATCTCAGTCCATCCCTCTCTGCTCAGCTTGTTCCTCTGTCTTACCCTCATGTCTCTATCAGCCACACACACTCACACACTGATGCAGGAGGATAATTCATACTCACCAACTAAGAGCTGACTGCAGAAAATCACAGGCCAGAACTAATTTACTGCAGGAATACATTACAGCAAATGGGACAGTAGATACAGCTCATCCTGACTAATCAACGTCACATGAATATATACACTAAGTGGCCAAAAGTATACGGACACACACACACAGATAGAGCCACCAACCAGAACCATCTACTGATCTAAACAGTTTAATACCTGTTGATCCATTAATCCTATCAATACATGTAAATAATTGCAGTAAAATACAGTTTGTCAACTTTTCATGGTCATCAGATATGACCCATTTGGACATTCAAAGGATCCGTAGTGAACGTGGAAACACTGTCATCTTCTACAACATTGATTTACCAGTAAAGTTTGATCACTGACAGTGGATGGACACTTGTTTTTACATTCAGTTAATACTATATTTTGTTGAAAAAGTCACTTTTTTCACTTTTTTGCTATTTTGATGTAGTAAACTTTGAATATACTGAGTTTTATGAACATTTACATGATCAGTGAATTTAACATAGGAAAATACATGATTTACACTGAAAAATGCAAAATACAGAGGATAATATTATCATAAATCATTATATCATGATACTAATATTTAGCCTCAAAAACCTCCAAACCAGCACCTTTTGCTAATTGCTCGAAAAACTACCCCCTTCCTTCCTAATCCCTTCAAAACCTAATTTGTCCTAAACTCAGAACCAAAGCGTAAACATGAATACATCACAAAATGTTAATGACAAACAGACAAAATAAACACACTGACACACTGATGTCAGAAGATTAAATAAAACCGAAGTTTAATCACAGAGCTCTGTTCCCATTTTTCTTCCCATTATTGTTTTCAGCCTATTTTTGTCATAAAGTAAACCGTAGAGGCTGTGAACTACTCCAACGTGTGCAGCTGCGGTGGTGTTTGGTGAAGTCCTGACGTGGTGTCTTGCGAGTGCATCTTCCTGTGACAAAGGGAACCGTTTTGATAGTAACCAGCACAACAGGGATCGTCTCTGCTTTGTTTCAGCGCCTCCTCTGACTGGGAAGTATGCGCACACTTGATGATGGTGGCTGTGTGTGTGTGTGCGCGTGCACCTGTTTGTGTGTGTGCAGATGAAAAAGGTGGGTCCTCCTCTCGGGGCCGTTTTGCCTAATACGTCCATGCAGGGCTCGCTGAAGAGCGGCGTGCAGCAGCACAAAGATCAGGGCTATTCTGGTGCTGCCAGCCTGCCCAGTGCTGATAGGAAAGGATTAATGAGGCGGGGCACTCATCACTTGTAATTAGAAACAACGTTAAAAACTATTTTTGTGCCTGTTCCTATGGGGAGATCTTAACCCCCAGGCCAGCCCACTACACCCTTTCCCTGCTCACCACGAGGCAGTAGACGCATGCAAAGTTGGAGTAAATATAGGCCTGTAACTCCTGCAGCTATGTAACACATGGTTCAACGGTGGGGAGTAGAGATAATTCACAACTCTGACCACATACCCCACTGGACGTTCACATGTCAAAAAGCTGACAGAGGAGCACTTTTTTTGCAGATTATACACACATTCCTATGTTTGATCATTAACAGTGTTGGGAGTAGTGCGTTACTAACGTAATACTTTACAGTAACAGACTACTTTTTGCTGTAACGCAGTAGTGTAAGGCATTACTAATCAATTTTCAGTCATATTTTACATGTTCATTAGCGCTGTGAGTGTCGCTGGTTTCCTATTGTTGCATGTGGCCATTGTATGTCTGTGTTAGAATCATGGGGCGTTTGTCATGAGTACATTTTCTTTCCTTCAGTCTGACACCAAGTACTTAGTATCAGGAGTGTCTCACATGAATCCTCGAAGCAGGGAATCGATTACCCAACAGGAAAAATGATCAATTGACAGAAAATCAATTGTGTTTTATTTCGGTCCTCTGGGTCTCTCAGTAAAACCAGTCATAAAAGATGTAGTAGTAGTAGTAGTAGATGACATCAGGATCTAGTATGGCATTATGTGAGCTATTGTACCATCATAAATCATGTTCACAGACTAGGTAAAGTATTTAAATTTTATTCACATCACTCTTAAATATTAATGTTAGTGAAGGGTATATGACAGATTGGCAGGCAACCAAATGAAACGGCTGCTACCTTGAATAAAATGTAGGATATCTCTGAATTAATACAATGGAGAAAAGAGAACAGACTCTCACTGATGACGATTGAAACCAAAACAATGCATTAAAAGTTAAGGAAAGCGCCAGTTGCATATCATGGTGTTTATCGAGTATTTTATATGATGAAAGTACACAAATTTGCCAAATATACAACAAAGAATAAAGCTAAGTGCACAATTATTTTACCTGTGTATTTCTGCCCAACTAAATGTACCTCTAATCGTGTTACAAAAAAGAGATTACATGCACCGAGTCCTTCACATGAAACAGCCATAAATAATAAAAACTCTTTATGTGAACACTTCAATCTGTATCCGTCCTCTGCAGCCATAACCGTGCAGGACCTCATTTCCCAACGGACACAAAACTCACCACCGATCTTGATTACAGCAAGATAAACATTTTACAACTTTCTCTTCCCACGGGGTGCAGCCTCACTTTGGATCTCAACTACGTCAGCCATGACCAAAGAGGATTTCACTTTGTTGATCAGCTCCTCAGTCATGATCTCATCTCATATGGTATTTTATGGACTAAATTGTTGATTTATTGAAAACAACCCTGCATAGAAATGTCTACTTTACAGAATTTTATTAAACATCTGACCTGTTTTTGTGGTATAATCGGTAACATGGAGAGTTCGTTTCAAAACAGCAGCTGGAAAACCAGATCCTTACCAGGTGTTTGAGAGTTTTTACGCACTTTTCTCCTGTAGATTAAATGTGTTTACTTGTCAGGACATAGATTAAACCACCTAATGTTCTCTCTTACATTGGAGTGAAAGCTGAAGGACAAAAAGTCTTTGAAATGTACATCTAAATACAAGCCATTTTTCTTTTTTTTTCTTTTTTTTTTACAGTAGAAGCACTTTTCTTCTGTAAAGAGTGTTTCTGTAGGTTTTTAAGGAGTCTAAAATCCAAAAAACTCTCAAATATCTTAAATGTGATTGCAACAGGACCTAAAACTGATTGGATTCGAAGCCCGAAAATGAACACTAAAGGTATTTATGTGTGACAAGTCAGAAATCATAAAGTCACCATCACCTCATATTATTCCGCATTCACACCAGGAGTATCACCAAAGTCTAGCCTTAGTTCTTAACCCGTTGTTTGTTTGTTTTTTCCCTGTCCTGTTCTACAATTTGGCCTCCAATATACATTTACTGGTGCCACGAGTTACTTGACAGTTTTGATCTGAGAGTGTTTTGAACCTTAGATCCATTCCCCCCATTGGTTGGATTCAGTTCTTTTATTAGTGTATGGATATTACCTGATGGGAGAACAGGACAGGGGGGTTAACCCTTTGTTAACCTGGTAGAAAAAGAATAAACTTCCTGGACACCAAACCAAATTTGAAGCCTCCTTGTTTATTTCAAAGCTCACAAGTAGGGATTACAAAAGTACAGTGCTTCCATTTGCAACAGTTCGAGGAGTAGTAGGAGAAGAATAGGAGAGATGACAGACCAGTTGAGGATTTTTGAGCAAGTCATGCAAAAAGGTGTGGGAGAAGGCCTCCGTTATAATAGCACCCTTTGTGGAAAAAAATAAATCCATCTGTCCGTAGGTCAGTGCAAAAATAGTAATGAATATATGCATACAAAGAAAATAGATATATATTTATATACTGTATATACTTGACCGTTGACTAGACACAAAGAAAAGATACCAAGACTTGTAGAGTGAAGCCCATTCGTCAAAGGCCTCTGAGCCCGAAGCGGAGACTCTTAAACAAGTCTAGTCGTAAAAGAGTGCACATCAGATATGACAGCTCCATATGGTTCTAATACAAGAACCGTGTTTCCAAACAAAAGGAAAGGGACCCGGATGCCTGTCGGAGCTGTCAATCAATCAGGCTGGCCTTAGACGTGACCTCTACAAGAAAGAGCAGTGTGGGAAAGACAGACAGCACCATAACGGCTGCGAGTGTCCCTCACAGACCAGGAGCACACAGCATGCTTCGTTTTCCAACCGGAGAGTAATGTACAGTACGACGGTTACATTGTTCAGTCAAAGAGACCATTACATATAAAATCCATGTGCCACAGCGCTTGTAGAAACCAGCAGATGGGACAAAAAGGTACATTATTCTTTTATCACATTGGCTCAGATGGTAAGCACTTTTTGCAAATGGCAATCACTAAATATAAATTCACAAGCTACAAATGTGTGGTAAATGGTTATTATATACCCTTTATCATATTCAAATATATCGTGGAGCACCAGTAGACACCAAGAGCAACAAAAATACAAGTGAGGACACAAACAGGTTTTTTTTTTCTCTCTCTCTTTCTTTGTGGATTTACTCAAAAAAGTCACACTTTACTTGAATCTCCGAGGCTGCAAAACCGTTCTTCATGCTCGAACTGTTTGCAGAGACCTTAAAAACAACTCCAGGTATGCTCACATGACAGCTGGGTAAACAAACAACCTGTTACAGTTTCATTTGCATAGCATGAATTTTCACATGAGGGATCTTCGAAGCTTATTGTTGTGTGTCCGTGTTTGTAAAGCCTTGTCGAGTGCACTGTGTATCTGTAGGTACTATGCTAAGAAAACTCCTCCTTCGCCTCAGCCGCTATAACAGAGACGCGTAATGGTTTTAGGTTTAGTATCGACGACCTTTTGAAGATGTAACGGTTCACGGAGAGAGCGTGGCAAAACAAATGTCAGTTGTTTTTTTTTTTTGGCGCTTTGGCGATGAAAATGTTAGCCCTGTGCTTCGTTTATGCCTTTAATTTCATGCAAACAACAGAGAGCAGAACAGAAACCAGAAGGACATACGAACACAAACAGAAAAGAAATATTATTGTTAGGGAGCTGCTTCAAGCCAGAGCTATAAAACACTCAACATATGGTCAAGATTGGATGGAAACCTTGTTCTTCTTTTTTGGTCTGGATTTCATATTAGAAGTTCACAAGAAGGATTACATGCTCCTTTATGCTCGGAAAATCTGTGATAGCCCTTGGGTTCATCAAATCAAAACTAATCCGATCAAAAACGCATAGATTTTGGGTTAAAAAAAAACAAACTTTGAAAACAATTTTAAGTTCCAAGACTATTTGTATTTTTCTGTTTTATATGCTTATTTTTTTAAGGCTATGCACAGAATCAACTTGAACTCTTATGATCTTTTTATACCATGTGCTCTGTTAAGTGTTTAGGCGCATTTTAACAAGTGGCACGGTTAAAATGCTAAATTTAGATTATCATCTGTAGTAATGTTAAACACAATGTGAGTAGGTGCCTCGCTAGGACGTTAAGTATTTTATTCTATATGTGTAAATATAATAACGTGAATCACTGAGTATATTCAGATGCAAGAGGAAGAGGGTTAATTTCATGAACGTGCGTATGCTTTCTACTACACAAATATTAAGTGCCAAGTTGATTTACAATTCATGGCGGTGCTCAGTTTCTCCTTCAAATGCCACCACAAGATCAGAGTTACATAATGAGCGTTGTTACCTCAAGGCTTTTTGGCATCCTTCAATGCAGTTTTTCAAAACTCTGCATATTAATTATCAACTGTAGATGTAATCTTTGAATGGATGTCCACTGAATGTGGTTTTTTTTATTTTTTTTTTTAATCTGCACGTTCACCAGAGGCAGAGGAAGTTTTTGTCTGGGGGTTAAAATTCGACCTCAGCGTAATCTGCATTCGTCTGCACGTGATGTTGTGCCGTGCGCAGGCCCAGTGGTGACACATGAATTAAGGCATTGATAGAGGCACTAGAACAGCACGTGACAGCAGCACTTGCCTACGCAAGGCAGAGGAGCTCACTTAACTGTAGCTTAGTGTCAGCGACAGGGAGTTGCAAAAGATTAGACGAGGGTCGCACTGCTCTACCATGGTGACCCCAGGAGGAAGCGTGTGTTCGTTTGAAGTCTGTACCTCAAATCTGCTACCTTAGAAAAAAAAAAAAAAAAGGTAAACCATGGCTCCAAATATAGGGCATGAGCAAAAACATATGTGACTACACAAGGACAGTAAACACACCACGACAGAGCTGATGAAAAGAAGACGACAGAAGCAGGCAGTGAAATTCCTCCACTCGTTAGGTTAAACATCACCAGTAGCCCTGTTTTACAATATTCACTGATCATTTCAAAGTGTTCTTGCCTCTGCCTGCAGCCATGCATAAAAAAAAGGCTTATGGCTATCTGGTAATATATTTATATACTGTATATATTGCTAAAAAAGATATGCATATGTGGACACAGGAATGGCAAAAACAAAAGATACTGAAGCAAACACACAAAATTTGTGGTTCTATATATTTTGGAAAACAATAAAGACAGATGACTGACATAATCATAAGCTGCACTCAAAATAATAAAGCCCCATTTTTTTTTTCTGTTGTACACATCTGCGCCAAATATTACAGCTTAACTGTACGTACTTAAAACATAAACTTACAGAACTGAACAGTAAGTACATCAACATCAAAATGGTTTTTCCGCAAAGAGCTGGAAATGTTTCGTAATCATTACCAATATATACAGATAAGATCAAGGTCTCAGTTGCATTCCACTCTGAAATTATTGCACAGTAAGCCACTGTGGGCTTGTCATGGTCACCCCCATAAACCCCTGTATAAAAATAGAACAACAACATTAACACACCAAACAAGTCTTCATCTTTTTTTTTTTTTTTTGACAGGCACTGCCGTGGCCAACCCTAGCCTGAGTCTGCAGGCATAAACTGTGTGCCACAGTGTGAGCTCTAAGAGTTTCTCTTGTCAGTAATTGCCCTAAGCACATAGAATATCTTTTCCAAACCGATTTTCTCTTAGCTCTCTTTCGTTTTCTCTGCAGTCACAAATGGAAAGCCTCCCTCTGACCACTTCCTCTCTGTCTTTCACCATCTCTCTAACTTGCCTTCTCCTCCGGGACGTCGGCCAGGTCCGAACAGTAGGGATTTTTGGCATTTCTCATCACCGCTGACCCAGAGCTTTGGCACTCCAGAGAGTCCAAGATGAGCATGAGGAGATTCAAGAATACAGCAGCTCTCTCATGCTCTCAACCGGCTCCCAGAGCAGCCGGCCCGCCTCGAAAAAAACAGCGAGACTGGGGTCCGTTTAGACGACGGTCTCCACACCGATCAGCTTTGGCGTGAGGATGCGTGGCGTGATTCCGTTGTTGAGGTCCTCCTCGAACTCCAGCAGCTGGCCCATGAAGTTGAGGTTCGGGGAGATGATGGGCCTCCTGGTTTTGACAAACTTGTAGGCGTCCGTCATGGTCATCCAGGTGTGCTTCATCAGGTAGGCGATCACGATGGTGGCTGAACGAGACACGCCTGCCTGGCAGTGGATCAGAAGGCCCATACCTGCTTGCTGTGCTTCCTCTGCAAAAAGGAACATGGAAAAATACAATGAAATATACACCTTATTTCCTGAAGGGAAGTACAGTCTTCACACTGTATTAATACTCTGACACTAAAACCATGTGACCTGGCTGTGATCCACCTCTGAAGTGCACATCTATCTATATCTATAGTTTCAATAAGTACAGAAAAAAAGCAACAAATTGATAAGTTTTAATTTTTTTATTTAGGTGAACAGTATTTATATTTTCAAGATTTTCTACACTCTATGTAAAAGTATGGAACTTGATTTTAGAAGTTTCCAGGCCTATTTTTTCTATGAAACATTTAATCACTTCTAAATAAAAGTAAATCAATCATCCAAGTAGTGAGTTCAGAGAGGGAAACCAGCTCCAAAATGTTTACCCCTGTATGAAAGGCCGAACGGCCACAATGGGTGAAAAATGTTTTCGGGACTAGTCTGAAACTTCACAAACCTAAATCCTGGGTGGTTAAGGGAAATCAAAGCCGCAACGAGTCTTTATGTAAAACCAAATCATGACTCCAACATGGGCACAAGTATCATCTTGTCACCACATCCATATTTTTTTGTCCAATTCAACATAAGACCCAAACCAACCACAACAAGTAATGAAAAAGAAAACAAAAAAAGTACAGTTCCAGTTCCTTATTATGATCCCCTCAGCTGTGTTTAAAGTACAATAGGTCATAAAGTAAGAATTACTGCGCCCAAGTTTTAAAATGTGTGTGTATGAGTGGTGGAAAGACATGTCCAGGAATGAGGACGAACATAAATAAACTAATGAGCTGGAAAAGTCAAGAAACAAAGCTGTGTCTGCGGAAGAGACTGTGTGATCGGTTTGCTCTTTTCAGACGTGGTATGCTGAGAACCGGACAAAAACTAGGATGCCGGCCTCTAGAAGTAATAAATCATGCGAGTCACGGGCTATAAATGTGAATCTTCCATGCGCTGTCACCCAAAGTGTAACAAGAGAAGATGTTGGAACAATATGCTTGTTTCTGTCATTGTACAACCACCAACCCACACCTGTCTGGGGTCAAGCAGTGTTGTGCCATCAAAACGGAGTCCTAACAATAACCAAACACTACCTCCACAGTTCAACAATACAGAGCAATATCCAGATAAACGTTAATAATCACCTTGATCTTTAACCATGCTTTCCACTGCATCTGTGTCTCTGCATCTGTGTGTTGCTTGGCAACCATTCTCCTAAACGTTTCTGACGGACTACATTGCTCGGTGGAAGTAAGATGATCTGTTATCAATACATTAGTGCATTTGTTTTTGCTGTGTGTTTATTGGATGAAACCTTGCCAAGTATCAGTAGCAACTGTTGAGGCTTTTTGCTTTCATTTGCATAACAGATATTTAGCGATATGTTGTATACCACTGACCTTTGACAGTTTGTACAATTACCCAGATATTGCACATTTATGTAAATATATATTTTTGTCTTAGTAATAGTAGTTTATATTTTTTCATGCTCTTTTTATTTTGCCATTTTTAAATACCACCTTGTTTTGGTTATTTTAATTTCCTAGTTAAATTATTCTATTTAAATTTTTATACTTATCTTAAATTCTGGTGGCATTCAGTGTGGACAGCAAAGTAAGGTTTTCATTGTACATGGAAGCCTGTTTCTTTACTGTGCACGTGACGAGACAACGCTTTGGATCCTTGAATCCTAGTGATTTATGGATATTTATGGGCTGTAAAGTGCAGAGAACTATGGAAATGAGTCCGGAACAGTAAATGTGAATAGGTGAGGTTCGTACCAATGAATTCAAACGCCTCCTCGAAGTACTGGCGCAGGTTCTGCTTGTTGCTGTCGGTGGCGGGCAGGCGTTTGTAGATGAAGAGGCCGGTGTCGTAGTGGTAGAGCGGCAGGTGGGTGGTCACGTTCAGGATGTAGCCGATGTTCAAGCGCTGCAGCAGGTTGATGTCCTGAGCGTCGTGTTCGTTCCCCAGATAGAGGAAGGGCAGGATCGGGGTCAGCTCTGCGTTCTCGATGTCCGGGGTGGAGGGCAGGGAGTGAGGTAGCGTCCCTGTCAGGCTCGCCGTCGCGCCGGTGTCCAGGCCCTCGTGGAGGTGCAGCGAATGCTCGCAAAGGTTCTCGTGACCCAGCCGGAAGCAGCTGAGACCCCCTGAGGACACAAACACCACCACTGAGAACCGCGAAGTAAGCGCAGCACTGCATTTTTTTTGCGTTTACAAAGAAGCCAGAAAGCGGATTAAAATGTCTTCATTCGTTCTCTTATTCTCACTTTATTTGTATTTCTTCCACACTGTCCCCTTTAGGAATACAAGTCGGACCTCTTTGCTCTCAGAGGGGAGAACTTTAAGCTGCCGGGGTTGAGGTCAATTCTCACTGGAGCTCTTCAGGCTAAAAATACATGCCCTCTGTCCACCACATGGCACACATTTAGACTGAGCAGGGCAACAAAACGTCACGCACACATCTGATACCAAACAACAAAGAGCATCAAACAGCACTGGACGGAGCTTTGAAGCAGTAAAACATCACAGAAATCTCCAAGTCCCTGAATGCAGCACTACATTTGGTTGTGATTGGAATCCTCTTTTTGGATATTAAATCAATATGGAGGCACTGTTCCCATCTGAGTCTGTTTTAAAGGGTTACTTCAGATTTTTTTAAGATGTGGATAGTGGTCGGCACACTGTGGACAGTCACAACAGCAGCATATATTTTAAGTGTATATCTATAGGTATGTTTTCAATGTTTTTGCTGCAGACAGACATTTCAAACCACCAGAATGAACTTTTAACACCTAAAATCACAAACTAAGTCTGTTAAGATATTTTGCACTACATTTCCCACATTTCCTGAAGACCTTGAAGCTGTATATAATGCCACTGGGTATATTTTGTACGTCACTGTTTTTTACTTAAGCCAAATCTTTCTCCATTTATACCTGTTTTTGCTTTTTAACCTCATTATTAAGGAAAGCTACATGCAAATGTTGTTGTGTTTCACTGTGTAATGACAATAAAGGAATTACTTTAGATCCAAACTAAAAAAAACTACTAAAACAGCATAGAAGTTTTTTGGGTTTTTTTTTTCTTTTTTCTAGAATAAATAAATAAATAAATCACTGTTTTTGTCTGAGGAGCCTTGTGGCTTTAACGATTTTCAGTTCCCCATCAGAAAGGACTTCCTGACAGCAAGAAAAAAAAAAACAAAACATAAAAATAAATAAATATAGCGTAAACTTTAACCGATATTGATTCTGGATAAGTACCACATACAATCCCTCTTTAGAAATCTGAACTAACCCTTTCAGTAACTACGTCATAACTTCATTTATAGAGCACTTCTCGAAAACAATAACATATTCAAGAAGCAGTATCACTTCTAACAGTTCAGAAATCCCCCTCCTCATTAAACAGATGTACTAAATGTTTAATGTGCCTCGCACTGGGCATCTGCACTTCTCTAAATAACTGGTTTGCACCTGTTGTCCGTGATGCCACTGGTCCCAGTTCATGGGGAGGGGTGGAAAGTGTCACCCACGGTATCAGTTCATGTATTGTTCGCATTGCACCAGTTTACACCACCTCATGTGAGATCATCGTACAGCTTCGCCACTTCCCCTTTTGGTGACCAGGCGGGGGTGGGAGGAGTGGGGGGGATCTCCTGTCAACTGTCGCACAACATCTCCACCATATAATGCTTAACAATGAACAAAGGCATTAATATGCGACCGGACCACAGTGGTGAGAAGTCATGGTAATAATGACGGCACTGTGAATGAAAGAAAGGGAAGTGCTAAACAAAACTATAAGTTTAAGGGAAATTCCACTGAAAATTATATTATTCTATCATTTTCTGTTCCGAGGGGTCAAAACAAAGCTGTATTAATAGAAACTTTTCACACCAAATTTGCACGTCATGACACGTGCAGGTACTTTATGATTACAGATCATTTTCACTTTTATCTTTAGTGACACTAGCATAAATAATGTCTAAACTAAAATATGCATATTATTCAACAATGTACACATGTAAAGACAGAATTATTACTCAGTCAGATATAATTGTGATAGTTTTACACTATTTTAACTCAATATCTGAGATTTTTTTTTTACTGATTGAATAAAACAGTACAGGAAGTGTGTTTTTTCTTATTCTGTTGCATTCATTAGTTGATAAATGAAAATATACAGTGCATTTTTAATGTGATATGTTCATCAGCAGGTTGTGACTGTGAATCTTGGTGAATTTAAGTCAAACTGGCTTATAGTTTTCTCTCTATATCTGCAACGAATGGACCATCAGATCGTCAGAACAGCTGACGAATCGATTAATCAACCAAGCGTTGCATCTATAGTTTTATTAGTGCGCTGTGTTTATCAGTGACCTGACATCCCGTTCTGCTCACGACGAAGTAATGGCGTTAAAGTAAACTCAGCTCAAGTGGCTACACTCACCACACAGCCAGTCGTGGAAACTGCTTCCTGTTTAGGCTCAAGCTGAACCAGCATCTTTTTATTCAGGACGAAACTGGCTGGAGAATCGACAGTTTTCAACGACACAATCTCCAGAAGCAGCGCGTTTGCTTTGAGATGTGATCTGCAGAGTGTGACCGTCTGTCATTATCTCTGACTAACTCGCGGAGGAAAACATGAAAAGTGTCTCGATCACTTTCATAAGCCAGTGGCTCAGTTCCTACTTAGAAATTACCGCTTCTGCCTCCACGGGCCTCTCACGCCACGGACCTGCTGTTTCCATCGTTTACACTAAACCTTCCAACACAGCTGACATGTTACTTATGGCAATTGAGATTAAATATAACCCATCGCAAGACGGTGTTACAGTAATTCATGACCAGGAAATGATGGTAACTGAGCAAATCATGGAACAGGAGTAAATTATTCAGCAGCATTTATATATGCATGTCCAAAGAGTGACATTAAGTGCTAATGAAAATAATCTTCCCCGGCCAAGTTCGCCTCATTTGAAAGAAAGTATTTTAGTAAAATGAATAAGTAATCACTGTTTCATTTAGAAGATATACACCTAGTACAAGGAAGTTTATTTTCTGATCCATTTAGGCGCCAAATGGCACTATAAGGTTTCAACTAATGGTGTAGTATGATGTTCCATTAAATCACATCATATAATTATATAATTTATACTACTTCCTTGACTGAGTTTATCTGAGGTATTCTTTGGATAGAGTATAGATGTGAAAATACATCAAAACTCTGAATCAGACTTTTTTTATAGAATTAAAATGCTTTTATTATCATGACATTAGACATATTAATGCCAAAAAAACCTCCCTGACAAAGGCTTGAGGTGGTTTCTGGGTTAAATGTGATTATGTCATGATGCTAAAGGCATTTTTAATTGTATTAAAAGAGTCTGCTTCAGAGTTTCAAGGATTTTCCAGAGTACATATATATATTCAATCCAAAGAATACCTCCAATAAACTTATTCAGAATCCAGGAAGTACTGCAATCCAAGTATTTTCTAACATAGTCTTTCTGCTTTATATGAATTATATTATTCTATGACATGATTTAATGGAAAATCATAATTTTTTTAATTAAAATGCTGATATTTCATGAAAAAAGTGGAAAAATCCAACCATTAACTTCAACCTTATAGTGCCTTATAGAGAAATTAAACTTCTTCATACTAGTTTTATTTCTTCTACATGAAACAGTGATTATTTAATCATTTCACTAAAATATTTTCCTTCAAATGAGGCTAACTTGGCATGACATTGGTCATATTAATCCCCAATAAACCTCCTTGACAAAGCCTTGAGGTGGTTTATGGGTTAAATGTGATTATGCTATGATGATGAAGGCTTTTTAATTATATAAAAAGGTAGTGTCCTTGACTTTTCCTGTGTTTTGGGGCGAAAGATACCATCTGTTCATTAATGCATAATCTATTACAGGTATACAATGCTGCATAAATGTAAATTTCTACCCAGAGGATATACTAGCTATCAGTGCATTTAAAAGGTCTTGTAAAGCAGATAAAAGTGAGGCTAAGCCATTTGATTTCTTGAGCATTAAACCAAATTAAACCAGGGTAAAAAAAAAAAGAGCAAGAGAGCCTTTCTGGTCCCTCAATTGAGACGAGCCTCCAGACAGACAAAGATGCAGGATGAGAGGCTGGAGACAGGTGTTGTCCATCAAAGTGCACAGAGGGCTGATGGAGAAGAGACCAGAACAGAAGAAGAAGAAGAGGAGGAGAGGAAGGAGGAGATCAAGGTGCTGTGATCTCACTGCTAGACGTTGACTCGCAGGCATTCAGAAAACACTCTGAGCCCAGCCCCCAACACGACAAACTGCTCCACACACGCACTACACAAACCAAAGATAGAAAACATGGCACCAGCCCAGGGACTGCTATCTCCACAGGCCGCCTTATTTACTAACAGCTGCTTCTCACTCGCTGCAAAATACTTAAAACGTATCATACAGAAAGCAAGTGGTGACGAGTGTGCGCATATGCTGGAAGAACAGAATACATCAGCTTAATTATAAATACAGCTCTTAAAAAAGGGCCAACGCTCGACGACACACTAGGACTGGAAATATCAGCTAAACTAAAAACGATAAAGGTCAAGACTTAACAGGTTTTGCACATACTCCAGTGACTGTCGTAGTAGTTTGGATAGTAAAAAATACACACACTTCCTGGACTTGAAGTCAGTTTTAAGACTGAAATTACCATCTATTTTCATTGTTAATTAAAACATCTGTTTTGGTTATAAAATGTCAGAAAATGCTGAAGAATGTGTTCTTTTTCATCCTCTTGTGTGGTCAACAATCCAAAAAACCCAGCATATTTCAAAATATAAGAAGATGACATCAAAAAATGTTAAGTTTTTACTTCAAATAGCTCAAACCAACTGATTATCCAAAGATCTGGTGATTAATTCAGTAGTTAAAAAGTGATGTATTATTCAGTTCAATGATTAATTATATAATCTATAAGACAGATCACTTCTAAGTAATTAAAATGTTTTTCTTATAAACACATGCAATAAACAAACAGAAGAGGTTGGGTCAAAGCACACTGGAGTATTTCTATTGGGTTCACTGTGATCATGGCATGATGGTAAAGGTATTTTAATTGTCTTATAAGAGAGTGCCTTGGAGTTGTCGTGGGTTTTTCATTTCATATCAGTTTATATTGCCACTAAGCTTCTCCTGCTGCTAAATGGGACAGTGCTTTCAGATGTCTAAAATGATTTACTCCCTCCAGAGTCAAACTAATGCCTATGAAATTGTGGTTTCTGGCCTGTTTTGATACTGGAAAAGCTCCTTTCCTTTCTCAGCCGTCCAGGTGTTTGCGTCCTCGGGCTTCGACAAACCCGCTTACCTTTGAGGACGATGGGGTCCTTGCCCTCCCTCCTCAGTGACTCCAGGACCACATGCAGCGGCTGAGAGGACGTCAGCCGGATGGGGTCTGTGGTGCTTTCATCATAAACCACAATTTCTTTGGAGAAGATGCCCTTAAAAGAGTCCCTGCCCTCGCGGCAGGAGATGAGGTCCAGCACAGTGATCTTGCCCTGCTGCAGCCGCCGCCGGCTGATCTTGTCGGAGCAGTTGATGTGCACGGCTCCCCTGATGTGGCTCTTGTTGTACTCCATGAACGGCCGGCAGTCGATGATGACCGGCATGGGCCCGATAGGGTGACCCATGGGGCAGCAGGTCATCCGCTTGGCCAGCTCATTGGGGTGTATGACTCGCACGGAGGACAGGCCTTTGGGTGTGCCGGGGGTGAGGCCGGGGGCGCTTAATGCTTCATGATTGCTGACCATTGGGCTGGGGGGCCCGGCATAGCTGAGGTTGGGGCTGCTGGCGCTCACCTGGCTATGGCTGAGGCTCTGGCTATCCTTCTCATAGGTAGTCACAGAGCAGCAGCTGGCACTGCTGCATCCACACGACAATGAGCGCGTGGAGCCCTTGGATGAGGGCATATACGTTACAAGATTGGCCGTCGCCCGGATCTTCACCACGGTGGTGCTGATGACGGTCTTGTTGCTGCTGCTGGTGGTGATGGAGTCCAGGTAGCTGGTGTCCAGGCGCAGTTGGAGTTCCTGAGGTCGGATCGGCCTTGGCAGCGCCACCACAATTCTGTCGTCAAGAGGAGATGGAGGCATGGGGAGGCCGAGGGCTGGACGCTTACGGAGAACTCAACAAGCCGCTCTGTGGGAACAGGAACGAGCCAAAACATGAGTTAAGCAACTCAGAGGGAAAAAAGTCATGCGGTCGCACTAAAAACTGTTCAGCTTCAATGAATTTTGCATCAAGTGATTCAGATCCAAGATGAATGAGGGAGCAGAGAGCACATTCATCTGTTGGATCAACATGCAAACTAGACAACGGCCCCTGACTGAACCAAATATTAGTAGTGTCAACACCTACAGGGCAACACCCAACTTGGAGGGAAATAGGTGTGACAGACTGGTCACTAATAATACAGAGTCAACTCATCCCAGATTCTTTTGAAACTGGATCAGACCGAGTGTAATTAATATGAATCATGCTCCAGATACTGTACATGTACTGTGTGATACTGAATATCAGACCATGCGTCCAACTGTGTGTTCCCTCTGATCCACAGCTATTATAACAAGAGAGTGACCAAAAAAAAAAAAAGATAAAATACTGCATCAATGCTACGCCGCAGTTTGGTCTCTCCCCCAAATGGGAAGTCGGGGTACAAAAAAGATGGGTGGCATTTTCTTTTGATCAACAGCTTGAGTATTTTAAAAGCATGTCATCCTGGCAGATTATGTAAAGACACCCGCCGAGCATTGCCTGTCCCGGCCATTGGCGTCCTTTAGACACGGTGCAGCTTCAGCAAAGCAGGAATCATTCATGGCAAATTCATTGAAGAAACCGGCATGAGAACGTGCCGAGAATGTGATATGGCCTTTAGGACGAGACGAACTGATCAGATGAGCTGAGCAATAAAGAAAGGCAATTTCACACCGCCATGAGAAATAAAATCACAAATGAAGCGACGCGTGCGTTTTAAAGGCAGGGGCTGGAACTTTGTCGCAATGATGGAATATAATAAAGATTATTTAAAAGCTGTTATGAAACTATCATATTGTAACAATAAAGCACAAATCAGCCCAAAATGGTTGCACCAATTTAATATTCCTCATCATAAATTATAAATTCGCGTGGAATCTCTGACTGTGCGTTAGGTCTTTATTCAACTTGTGCCTTCAACACTAATTTACAAAGTTGCCGTGGAT
This sequence comes from Apogon talboti, assembly GCA_037367365.1. Lineage (NCBI taxonomy): Eukaryota > Metazoa > Chordata > Actinopteri > Kurtiformes > Apogonidae > Apogon > Apogon talboti. The sequence goes on from JAPQRQ010000017.1 coordinate 5,072,542, forward strand.
TTCATCTTACCGGTGTGTGTTGCGGTTGACTGTAGACGGATTTATTATCTCCGCTCGCTGACAGCGTTGCCTCCATTCAGTCCGTCCCAGTGTTGTGGATCGGCAACATTTTTTAGTACTTTTACCCTGCTCCCCAGAAATAATATTGAAGGAAGTCTGCCAGCCTACAGAAGTCGCGCTGCGAGATTGACGGCGCGCGGAGCCAATGCGCGTCTTCATTAATATTAAATGTGACGCTTTTTTTTTTTTTTTTTTTTTTTTTTTTTTGCACAGTGAAGTCCGGCCCTGCCACAGGGGAGGGGCTTGGCCGAGCCGTCTGCCTCTGTGGCTGAAGGAGGGTGGGAGGGGGAGGAGTGGTGTTGGTGGTGGTAGTGGAGGGACGGACCGAGCATGTACGGTCTTCAAGAATCACGTACGGCGCGATGATGTCACTACTAGCCAATCACAAGCCTCTCCGGGAGACTTGCGGAAGAAGACACGGTGCATTCACGTGAGGCTCGTAAACTCCTAACGTACAGTAAAATGGTGGTAACGTGAGTTAGCTTTTTCTGCTGCAATGGCAGAATAAAAGAAGAATAAAATACAAACACATTAGTTGTTTTATTTCATACTATTTCCCACAGTATTTCATTCCCATCTATTCTTGTTGCTGTAAGTATCCTATCGTTTCACAATTTACAAGTCTGTTTATTATCTTATCACTTTTTACCATTTGTGTTTCTAAGTAAGCTCAGTGCATTTTTAACTTAAAATAAAGGTTGAACCCATAACCTAATAATTTAGCCTTGACAGTAAAGACAAACAGGTGATTTTTATTCTTGAATTTAGAAGAAGAGTCTTTATTATTGTCAGTAGTTAACTTCCACTAGCTGAACAAAAGCAGGAAACACCACACACTGACTGGGACTGGTGGGCTGCCATGTCAGGCCCTGGGGTTAATTGCCTTGCTCAAGGGTACATCAACAAACAGTTTCTCTGCTGGTCTAGGGAATTACACCGGCAACCCTTCAGTCACAAGCCGTTTCTCCGACCTTCAAGTCCACGACTGCCGCCCCAAAATTTTAATTTAATGTTATAATAAGAATTACTTATTATTAATTCCAGTTTTTATATTGGTGTTGTATGTACCGTAAATCTATTTCTTTCTTGAAAAGCCAAACTAGGGACGGGAGTTCCGAATTACCTAAATGCTATATACGCTTTATGCAGAACATCAGATGTTCTATATGTCTACTATGTTCACTGATAAATAAGATAAATGAATAAGATAGATAGATAATGTGCAGTCAAAAAAATAACTTGCTTTATGTCATAAATCAGGTAAAATAATCTAACATCTCTGTTTTAAAAGTTTATTTTTTCACATTGTTCAACATTTGCTCATTTCACCCTTAAATTGTGAGCTACTCTAACCTACATTCTCTTTGCATAACTTCATATTTCTAGGTGTGAGTCATACATTTCCTGGACAGTTGCTTCATTTCCTCATCTGCTGGTTCCAACAAAACTATATTTGTGATATTTAATAAAACAAATCTAAACACCAACATCAAATGAGCATCTTGCCTGTGTGAGACAACAAAATTGACCTGTTTGCAGAATGCGAGGCAACATTATCGGTGGTAATAAGTAGGTGTCTTTGGCAGGAGTGCCGTTAAGCAAGTGCCAAGTTGGCTGACTGTACAATCCCATATGACAAGGCCCCTGTTGAGGTGAAAGGGTCTCTCTGGCTTCAAACACCAAATATAATCTGAGCTCTCTATTTATCCTCATTGGCAACCTGAAACAATGCAGGGCATGTATTATTGCTTCTATTATTAGGTCTGCATATGGTTATTTCTAAATGGACACAGCTGATCAAAGCCTATTCAGATTGGATTTCTAGCCACTCGTGTTTCACACTGTGATAAAGGGTTAGTGAACAAGCGCCATAAGAGGAGATCCACATGTTTTGTTTTGTTTTTTCTTTATTCAGTTTACAGCTGCAAAACATGAAGATTGTATGAGTCTGTGTAAAATCAAAAAGAAAATGGAAGGCTGGCTTTTTAAGAAGGTCTGTACAACACTGGTAATCTGTAAACATTTAAAATACCAGGCACTTGTGACATTTCACTGTGGTGCAGATATTGTTACATAGTGGTAATGACAGAAAATTGAGGTAGTTACACATGTTTTTAAACGCAATACAGACACTTGATCTGTTTGGATTCTTGTCAGAGATCTGTGAAGAATCCAAACACCGCATACAGCATGACCTGAGCGGTTATGTAAATTCAACCCGTCGGGCCTGTGTGACCGGTTTATTTAAGCCAAATGTTTGTCAAGTTGACACTGATATTCTCCTTTACTGATGTCAGAGTTTGTTGTCTAATATGAGACAAGAGTTTTTGAGGAGCAGAATGGTTCTGGAGCAACCAAGAACGGGTTTATGCAGGTTTATGAAACTGAAAGTGGGCCGGTAGGTTGTGTCTAGGGCGTCAAGATTGTGATAAGTTGTCTGCAGTTTTGATCAGCAACAAGGGGTTTAGATAATAGATGTTAATATGATTGACCTCGAAGTGACGCTGGTTCCTTGAAGTGTTCAGTACTTTTTGAACCCTGAGTCATAAGGTTCTTACACAATGAACCGTTTATGATGAACCGAAGACGTACATGTTAATGGTCTCTTCACACTACCTCTTACTTATGTTTAGTAAGTGAAAATATGTGACTCACAGCACTTATTTAGCTTCTTTCATGGTATCAGTGAAGTCATTTGTATAGAGCTGCAACTCGTGATTATTTTCAATGTGGATTAATCAGATACGCAATCAGATCGGTCAGTTATTTAACAGTGTTTTTGATCTATAAATGTCAGACAGCGTGTCACTGTGAGGAGTTGGCATGTTTAGATGGATGGATGTGCAGTGTCATTCAGTTAACTATTGTAAAGAAAAATGACTACAAAATATTAAAATTTAAGGCGTTAGAAGCAAACTTTTTTCTTTATGGACTCAAACTGATTAATCAATCGTCAGAATGGTCGACAACAGTTGACTGAAGAACTGTTGCAGCTCTACTGAGTAATTATTATCATTTATTATGTTAAAGGTATTTAACCTAAACTCACTTTATTCTCTTACTGCCCAAATTCATTTACAATTGCGTAATTTGTGTTGTTGCTGTCAACCAGATGCTAAATTAAGTGGAGGTTCTTTTGAATATACCACATACAATAGCTCTAGTGCATTTTAGTGACATTAGGCATAGTTGTCATAGTAGTAATTAAACACATTTTTCCAGTCTCAGGTATCTAGATTATTTTATTGATGCTACTATTGATCAGTTCCTTCAGGCAACAATCCAAACAAAACAAAAATGATCTGAAAAATCTGTAGAATGTTGTGAAATTAATAACACCATACTGAACCAGGGCTTTGAACCTGATCCATGGAGGGATCAGAGGTAACCAGGTAACATATGTACATTCACAAACAGCGTTGAGCAGCACCTCATTACAAAAACAGTGGAATACTGAGGTGAATTTGCGTCAAGGGGTTATTATCCCCATAGGAAAATGTGATCTATGCCGTTGACACAAACAGCAGTACCATTGGAATTGCACTGAGCTGCTATTGAAAATGCTGATTAACCCATGTATAGGTGTTTTTTAGAGGTGCAGTTAAATTCCAGGATACTGTCTTTTAGGCAAGGCAAGGCAAGGCAAATTTATTTGTATAGCACAGTTCATACACAGGGCAATTCATAGTGCTTTACAAGAATGGAAAAGAGACAATTTAAAAGCACACAATT
>JAPQRQ010000017.1:5096394-5123431 GCA_037367365.1 Apogon talboti
CTCTCTCTCTCTCTCTCTCTCTCTCTCTCTCTCTCTCTCTCTCTCTCTCTCTCTCTCTCTCTCTCTCTCCCTCTCCTCCCTTTCCCAAACCACACCAGACTTCAAATATCTTGCAGAGTTACTGAGATGTTACACTGTCACTGTGCAAGTCTGGATTTTAGGTTACAAATCCTCAGAGCCCTTGCAGACCAACCAAGCGAGACCCTGACTCACCAGCTGCAGTGTGTGCATGTGTTTGGGGACTGAAGGATGTAGTGAAACTATAAGTGATGGGGGGGAAAACTCAATTAATTCCGGTCTCGCACAACAAAGAAACATCCAGGGCCCTTCTACGCCAGGCATAAAATTAAAACATCTCTCCTTACACGATTTGTGTGATTATTCTCTCTGGGCAGCTAATAGATTCAGCCTGAACCTGCGCCAATGATTAATTTCACAAACAATTATTATGCCTGTCAGTTCACAGTGGGGTTAGGCCGAAGACGGTGGTAAATTTCGCTGTGAGTTACGGGGGCTCTAAAGGGCCTGTTAGACTCATCAGATGAACCCACAGAGAAGGCACTTTTTTTTTTTCTCCTTGATAGATTTTACAGTACAGTATGTCCCGATAACCTTCAGGTGTGCCCCCATATGAGCATACGCTATACGGACAAAAGTATTGGGACGCATTGAATTCAGGTGTTTCTTTTCTAACAGTGGTCTAGGCTACAAAACAATGATGACAAATGTCACAATATAGTTTTATATTGGGATAAATATCATTAAATTGCATTGGTTAGTTTTGTTGAAATTGTAAACTAACCAATGCAATGTACTAATAATAATGTAATGTAATAATAGATTATAATACATTATGTCCACTGACAGGAGAAGTTGTAATAATATTGATTATTTCATTAAAATGGCACCTTTCACTGGGTTGGATATACAGTAGTGGAAAAAAGTTGTAAAAATCACTTAAAATTTTACAGAATCTCAAATATTATCATAAGTGTTGTGTGTGTGTGTTGCAAAAGGTGTGGCTGCATCAGAAAGACACAAATAAATGCAATTATTTTGTTTATTGTTAACAAGAAAAATAACTAAATTCTTGACAGTTTCAACATATCATAATATAAAGTCACAGAATTTCACATGTTTGACTCAGTACTGTTTAATGAAAATAATATCCACCTACCATTTTTGCCTAATTTCTTCTCCATTCGTCTTAGATTTGGTAAAGATTCAGTACATTTAGTCTGGAATCGTTTTATTTGTTTTCTTGCCTTCTCAATTTCCTATTTTTGTTTTGCTTGGCAACACTCTGTTGTTTTAAAGGTCACTTATTATTATTACAGCAACATAACTTCCTAGATCCAGGAAGATGAAAAAAACACCAGAATTTGACTGAATACACACCGTCCTTCTTATGCTATCTCCTCTATGTCCAACTCAAAAGACTAAATATAAAGATGGATGAAAAATCCATCTAGCACCATGATGTAGATGTTACTCACCTTGTAAACAGTCAAGAGGAGTTGCAGATGACTTGTTTCATCTTAGGCATATTGAATTACAATATGCTGACAGGAAATTATGGAATTTTTGCCCAATGATGCCAAAAAACCATTACATGCTGACGCTTTAATTCCCTTATACATGAATACAAATGACCAGTGGTGTTTGTTCATAGCAGCAATGGCAGATGGGACAGAACTTGTGCCAAACGTTTGTCTCGTCCAGGCAGAATCAGTGTGGAAAGTAAATTCAGGGGTTGATCAGAGGTATTTGTGGTTGGACGTGGGGAGGATGATGACTTTTGAGGCCATTTGTGTCAAAGTACATGTAGAAAAGTTCAATAAAATGGGCTGAATGATGCTTTTGTAAAGCAGCAACAGAGGTTATGGAGCACCAGACACCTCTAAGTTTTCTACATAAAGGCCTCTTTCTGAAAGAAAAAAAAAATCAAGGTCATTTTATGGGAACTTTAGACCTGACTGATGTGATTTTTTTTCTATACACAAATAAAAATGACAGAAGTATAATGTAGTAAAAGGCAGTTATATAATTTATCTAAATGAATAGATGCCAACCTGTTCTCAGACCATTGCTTTGCTCTGTATGAAGTTTACAATGTAGACAAAAAAGATGATTAATTTAATGATGCGTTTGTTTATTTGCATACCTAAAGAGTAAGAATTTAGGAAAAAGAGAGTCCAAAAATGACAATGAAAATATCTCCCTTGTACATATCAGTAATACTACACTGCACAATTTAGCAAGTATCAATAATAGGCAGTAAAAGTAAAGTGACAGACATTAACATTTGACAAAGATGTGTCATTCAATCAGTTTTATTTAAGGTTTAAAAATCATTCAGGTTTCTCTCATTGGCAATAATATTGATATATAAACATTTATAGACAAAGTGTATACAAATATGCAAATTTAAGAACATTCAAATAAAAATATTCGGTGAAAAAATGCACCGTCAGGCAAATCCCTTTAACGATAGTTTTAATTGTGATGTATTACAGCAAAATCCTTTAACTTCAACAAATCTTTGCTGTTTTAAGACTAATTCTGGTGTTTTTTAAAAGGAAAGAGATGTAAATATATTTTTGCAGTGATGTACATGGATTAAATCCATCAAAAAATGTATGTGGTATTCTATATGTATTTTAGGGATTAAAATAAATTTTAATTACCTGTTATAATCTGTAATATTTCAAAGTTTCAAAGAAGTTGTAGTGGTTGACATTGATTCTGCTTAGACTTCATTAATATTTATAGCTATTAGAAATGCTAAATACTTTGTTATCCCTGCTGTTTCTGCAGACGGTACCAACAACCTGATGGCTCCAATAGGAACAGCTCTTAAACTTACTGTCACAAACTAAAGTATGATCTGGTGAGTCACAGCAACTGTGCACACAGAGCCTTTGAGGCGTAACCTTGGAGTGGTTTTAAGTACAAAAGCACCTGAGACAGCAGAGTCCCCATTCTGAGTCCCTGGACAAAATATTATCATCCAAAGTGCCCTTGAGTAAGAGTTCCCAGCAGAGACGCTCGGCGACCAGAGCTGCCTGAACTGTGAACATCTGCGGAGGTGATTAAAATAATTCCGAACCCTGAATGATGATTTAAAAAGGTCACGACCAGGACACGATCCAAAGCAGTGACCAGCTCCTGACTCCATTTTCTTCCCCGCTCCCTGGCTTTTGAATTTCTAAACAACACGTGTTACGTATTCCGAGATCCTTTCTGCAGCTGCTCCTGTGGCCCAGTGAGTGCTTTGGGCTTTGGTTTATGTAATGACTGCAAAGCAACACGCACACTCATACAGTACGGCTGACTGAGCTGCTGCACGGCCAACGCTGTGGCACAAACACAATCATTACAAACACTTTCACTTATTAAATTGGCATGCTGCTGGATGCAAGACTTTATTTCATGGTTCGGTGCAGAGGACTTCAGGGATTAACCACAGTGTTTGAAGACCAGCATCTTATCATGTCTTTAAGAGCAAAAGAATCTCCATTTGTCACAGAATAACCAGATATAATAAGACTCAATGTCGCCACTGAGGAGCCAGAGCTTTGTGAAATTAATATTACAACAGCTGATATGTGTGCAAAGTATTCACTATCACACAAGCTCTAGAATTGACAGCTTTATTCAGGAAGAAACCGACTACATGGTGAGGTGAATAGCAGCAAACACTTAATGAAAAATCTGTGTTATTACTCTGTCATAACTGTTTTGACAGCGTGGGTGTCCCTCAGGCGGTCTGTGGTGTGTACACTCGTTTGTGACATCCGTAAACCCTCAGTGAAACAGTCAAAGGTCGGCTGAGGTCACAAAAACCAACATCTGCGCTGACATGAAAAGCAGCACTCAGTTTGAGTCCAAATCAGATAGACATGTCCACCAGGTATTGGCAGCTATAATAAAGACATAAAGAACAACGGCTCCACACGGTGGACAACACAGGTAACAGTGTTTAAAAAAAATTAATTAAAAAAAGAGAAGAGAAGAGAAGGCTTTTCATGTAGGTCTATGAGCATGTAAACAAAAAAATATATAAAAATATATGATCATAATACTCTTTGTAAAAACACATTTGTAACAACACATTTTTTCTTGATTTCCGTCATCTCCTCCTGACTGGTTGCAGCCACCGTTTCATGTCTGCCCTCAAGTCACCTTATTTTAGTCTCAGCGGTTATGTACTTGTTGGCAAGGTCTGTAAAACAAAGGACAGAAAAGAAAGAAACAGTAAATTTACAGTAAGTGTAAAGATTCAATTTAAAGTTTGGAGCAAATTCATCTCCTCATCAGAAGGAACTAAAGCTTTGGAAAATCCTTTGAATGGACTCTGAGTTACAAACATTTGTGAAATTAAAGGCATTACATTTAGTGATTCTCTATAATCAGATGAGTTAGAGCTTTGGTGAATGAGCCTATGACCCAATAATAATATTTTATCAAAGTCCTAGTATTTTCAGTTTTATGATCTGGGTGTCTGGTGACATCGCAGTGGAAAAAAAATAAATTCATTAATGCATCAACCTGTACCAACAGAAGGTTCAGTCATTTAATTATTCTATTACTAAAAAATGTAGTTAAAGCCTATTTACCCTTCTACCAACAGAAAATAATCCTCAATGTATTGTTAACTCTGCTGTACGTTAAGGTGATATGGGAGGTGAAGGACAGGAAAGGACAGAAAGTCCTCCTGGATGGACCACTCTGTTAGTTTATCAGCTGAGGCATTGATCATGATGACAGTTCAATATAATCATGAACCATCACCATGTGAATCATCCAGCTCTATACGAAACACTGCTTCGTACGTGAAAAACGTATGAATTCTGGTATTGAAGCAGACTAACCAAACACCATCTAACTCTATGGGAACCACTGTCATCACTAAGGAGGCGTGGCCACAGGTCCTATCAGCTGATGATGCTGGATGACATGAGAAATAAACCCCTGCAATTAACCCTTATCACCAATAGGGGCCACCAAAGACAACAACATTGAAAACTTAAAGCTTGTTGCTTTAAATAGAAGTCAATGCAAACTCAATTTCTGGTAAAATTTGAATTAGTGCTGATTAAAAAAAATACATACTGGGTCACTGAAGACAATAGAGGCCTTTCAGTCGGGCAAAGGAGAGCGTTAGCTTTTCTGCTGCACATTTACATTGACATTAAAAAAGATAAATTGGCCTTCCTGTCTAATTAGTTGTTAGACAGTAGCAAAGAGATTAGAGGAAAAAGACAAATCTTTGCTAGATTGTGGGAACTACTTTTCCTTCCTAAATGACAGAAAAGTAGTTTTGTTACTGCAGGATTCTGTTGCAGTGCAATCATATGCCAATATATGTTTCTTTGTTTTTGAGACGTCTGATTGGAGGAAGTTTTATTTACTCTTGAAACTATATTAGACTCTTGTCGTACTGACACAAGCTGGAGGAACCCTTTGCATTTGTTTCTTTAATACATCCCATCTTAACCCTTTTTCCTATGCCTCCTTAGTATAACCAGTTATCATTAACGATTGATATAACATCCAGAGAACTGACACTGAGCTTCAAACTATTTACCTGGACAGAAGACTTTGGCCACCGGTGCCTTCAGTTTCATCAGCTCTGGGTTCTCCTTGGAGTCTTGAGCGGCGTGGAAGCTGGTGAAGTGCAGCGCAGGCCACCAGTCTTTTCTAGGTTCCATTGTTTCACAGACAATGTCTTTCCAGTCTTCTCTGTTTCAGCACACAAACATACAGAATGATACGCAAAAGACATACAGTACACTTCAAACAGTAATGTGGTAATAACAGTTTACATGTGGAAGTTGGTGGGTGACATTTCTGCCAGTGTTTGACAGTCTGTGTAAAAACACAGTCTTGAGGTGTTGTATCATGTTCATACCCTGACTTCAACTTTCCGATGATATCATTTAAACTCCTCCACACTTCCAGTTCCTTCCTCCAGCAGGCGAAGTCCAGCATATCCATAACAACTCCTAAAGCCTTCTTGATGTCACCGTCTTTCTCTTAAAGTAAAATAAAAACTAATATTAGAATACCGAAAAATGTATATGAAACGTGACAATGAAAGGAACAACTAGAAAACACACACTTTTTCTTTAAATATCCCATTTGTTTATGTAAAAGAACTGATTTTTTTGACTGACCCTATTGCGTACTGATAAAATTACAATATAAATTAATAAACACACTCAAATCTGGTATTACCAGACTGTAGCAGAAGGGACGAATACTCCAACATCAGCTCATGACTTGGGACCAACGTATGGAGGATCTACAAGAAGAAAATGGAACATGTAAACGCAATTTATCACGTTAATTCATGGGTTAATTAGCAGGTATTATGAGAAACATTATTAAACATGATGATATATTAAAAATGCTTTAATCTGCTGTTTTACGTTTAGCACTTTCATCAACTTCTTGTCTGAAGCGCCACGTCTCTTTAAATACTGGTACAGAAAAACGTGGGCGTTGGGATTAGGAGGGAAAGTGTCGTCGTATGCGTAGTCATTCAGGATTTTCAAAGCCTCCTCGTGGTCATCATAGAACTCCAGCATCTGTAAATATTAAACACACAGTGAGAGTGTTTATCCTAAACAAACTTAAACTGATTATTCTCTCTGACAACAATGTCCTACCGTAGAATTTTGTACATTTCCAGACTATTTGCTACTTTTTTTGATGACGTCTTAATGTTTCTCTAAACAGCCAAACACTTATTGTTACACGCTTGTATAGCATATATGAAATAACAGTAAAAATCTATGGAAAGGCTAAAGGTCAAACCAGGCTCATGAAGAGTTACCTCTCCTATAATCACACTTTCGAAGAAAAAACAAGCAAACATTACACAACTCTTCAGAAAGAAATGTACATTTTATAGAAGTTTCTGTTTGCATGAATTACAGTGAAATATATTAAGTTTTTGCCGATGTACTAATAGAAGTACAATGTTCCATCAAAGTGATCTTCTGTATTTCAACCATTACTAACAAAAGAAGTTTAACAATAAAAATAATGACAGACCTTACAGTATTTTGAAATAAAAGTGAATATATTCTAGAATATATTCTAGAAATTCTGCATAGTGCTGAGTTCAGTGTATACATAGATACAAAAGTCACAAGTTTGTTCACATTAACATAAACATTTTTTGGGGTTTTTTTTTTGCTGATACTTCTATATACAGCTTCACAAAGACACTAGTTCACCTGCATGTTAAATATAAAGTCAAGTAAATAGGTTCTAATGGTTCTTACCTCCACATAACTCACTATGAAGGGATCCCAGACACCTGGGTTTTTAAAAATCTCTTTCAGATGAACAGACGCCTGTCTGAAGTAGCTATGCATGTCTCGGGTGGTCGCGGAGTCATCCTCTGAAACAGGCAGCCAAACATGACATATACGGATATTTACAATAGAGTCAAACCAAATTAATCCCTAGTAAAACTTCAAGAGGTATGAAGTAATAAAGTACAAATTCTTGTTGTATCAGAGTACATTTTCAGGTCTCTGTACTTGAGGATTTATTTCTCTGACAACCTTTACACTTCTACACCATACAAATTTCAGCGTTTTCTACTATTAACATTTTTAATTATTATTTTAGTATTATATGTTACAGCAGCATGGTGGGCAACTGAGCTGCCTTGGCGGAGGTCTGCACTCTCCGAGTGCTTTTCTAGTTATTTTCAGTATATTGTCTTATTCTTTTATTTTGAATTAGAATGATTTAATATTCTTGACATTACAATTTTCAAGTGAGATGCAATCTATTCTCACTGAAAGGAAATTAAAAAAACCGTACAAATATCCTTTACTTTCACAATGTGGGTACATTTCAGAGCCTGTAATTTGATATATGTTGTTTTAAGTAAAGAAGTAGTTAAGTTAGTTTTTAAAAACACATATTTGTATGTTTTCTTGAATAAGGAATACATCTGCTTATGCGATTTCTGAGACCGCACGCACTAATAATCCTTCCATTCATGCACGAGCAGTTACTCAGTCTATCCTGTAGGTGGCAGTGTGACACTATACAAGAGCCTGCACCCTCACACTGTAACTGATATAAGTAAATAATAGATACTTGAGGGTGTTTATCTGTGTATTGTTTTACCGGTGTCTTTCCGTGTAAACTTTTTGTCACACCAGATGACATAGTCCAGTAAACTCCTGTAGGCATGGATCAGCTTGGTCCTCTGATGCTGAGATGCTGACTCCTTTCCGTATCTCCAACTTTCACCAATCGCCAGCAACTGCCTTGCTTCCTCTATCTGACCACAGAGCATCAGGTGGAAGGATTGCTCCAGACTCACCTAGAGACAAACCAAGAACTTCAGCAAGAAACACATCACCACAAAAACACCACACTGAGCAGTTAGCTTCAGTAAACATGCTGTACCTTCAAATAAATCTTCACTCCTAAGTGTTTCATTCGTTCATAGATGTTGTTGTAGTCTTCCAGCTTTGAGTTGGGGAGATGGTGAAGAAGCTCAGTGCTGATTCTCCAAATTAGCTGAGGGGGTGAATGCAAATACAGCTTAAATACAAAGGGATACTGAAAATAATGAATAATGAAAGTGAATTGTTAAAAGTAAATGTAAAAAGTACAGTATGTGTCAAAGCCTATTTGTAATAGACTTTCACTATGAGGCGTAAATTCAAACCTACCTCTCTGTTCAGTCTGTTCTCTAACTCGCTTTCTTCCAGTTTTTGGGGATAAAACACCATGTATTCTGCTGCCTCCTGCCATCTATGATGCAACATGGCTTCTCTGATTCGGTCCAGACAGATCCTTGTACTCTGACGAAATCGATGTCCAAAAGATATCTCTAAAGATGAATGATGCAAAATGAATTCATTTGCGACATCTATCTAACTCTCCATCTATCTATCTATCTATGGAATAATAGGTTACAGATTGCTACACTGCTCAAATGTGAAGAGTAGTGTAATTTCAGTGTAAACTTCACTTTGAACTAAAAATCTGCCTTTTAACAGGAAAGGAATAATGACTTAACATTTTTAGACACATTACTTCTCTACCTGTAAGATATTATATGTATTTGTTTGCATACAGTCCAACACAGGTCATAAACTCTCTTTGAGTTGATGGTACAAACTCTATAACTCACCTTCACTGTTATCCACATTGACCAGAGGGAGCTTAGCCTTTCCTGATGAAACGCTGGCATTTGAATGAACACTGGCCTCATCTGAATCCTCAGAACGCCTTAACTCGTTTTCCAAGTCGTCCATAATCAGCCAGCAGTGGAACTCAACCAAAACAACTTGTCCAGCTGCTTAGGAAAGGTGTTTCACCTGAAGGGACACACGACTCAGGCTAATTGACCAGTTATCATTTTAGCTTTGTTAGCACAAGGAATACAAGGAAATCTACAGCTGTTGTATTGGTGACATTAAGGTGCTCATTACCTAACTGGCAGAATTAAAAATGTCTTCGTCTACAGAGCTAGCATAATGTCCATCACTTCTACATTAATAGCTAACAGTTAGAACCAGTGGGTCAAATGTTAAGACAAATTCGCTGTCTAGCGAATAGCAGCTAGCTAATCGTTAGCACATTATTAAAAAGGTTTTGGCAGAAACAGAAAGATGCATTAGACATACATTTTATTTAAACAAACTTACACTTCTCTTGTAGAATTGCACTCACATGCGTATGTTTTCCACGGTTCCGGGCAGGAAGTGGTACAGAAAGCTGCACAGTTACTGGTTTAGCAGCAGGAAGAGGCGGGACAAAGTACTAATGTTTACTTTCAGACCAACTCATGGACTTCAACTCATGTACTACTTCATTGTGGATTATTATATATAACAGAAGAAGCAGTCACATCTTTAGTAAAAGTAGCAATAGCGGTGTCAGAATTACACAGTATAAGTATAATAATATAGCTGTAAGTGCAGAATGAGCTATTACAGAGTGATATAACTGGATTATTATAAGTGATGCATTTATATGCTTATCTTTAACGTTGCAGCTTGTAATGGTGGAGCTCACTTTGAATGACGGTATATTTATTTAACCTCTATTTTACCAGTAAGTCCCTTGAGATTGGATCTCCTTTGTGAGAGATATCTGACTAAAAAGCTGAACTTGTGTAACAACAGTTGTAAAAAAAACAAAAACAAAAAAAACAATTGGGCATAAGACTCATGTGTAGCTTCATCTGTAACAAACTAATAATATTTTATTAGGTGTTGAGTATTTTATGTTTCTAGCAGTCTACAGAGCAAAACAAGTAACTTAAGTAAAATTAAGTGAGTAAAATTACCTCCAAAATGTAGTTGTGCAAAAATATAAAGACGATGGAAATGGACATAGTAAAGTATCCTAAACGTGTAGTTAGTGAGTAAAAGTACTTAGATACATGAAACCACAGTACTGTCTTTGATGTGATTGAATTTATATTTACCAAAAAAAGGGCAGTGGACTTTTTTTGATATTGTGTTTTCTTATTAAGATGTTATTAACTTAAGTAAGATGAATGTAATGGAGTAAAAACCCAAGTAAAATATCCTAAATGTGTACTTATTGATTATTGATATACAGAGGGATTTTAATACTTTTTTTTCTAATTGCTTTTTTTTTTAACCTGGCAACACGCCACATTAGTCCTCTTTTATGCCTGGAAAACCTATTGCTATTCTTTTCTTCATATGTGTATTTAGGCCAATCCTTTCATTGGAATTTTGTTTACTTAAAGAAGGAAAGATGATTTTTCCCCCCAGTATTTGTCTAGAATAAGCATGGATCTTAAGATGCAACTGTAATAGAAGACAGGGATTAGTTCTTGTATGTTTCCTCGTATCTCTGCAGATACTTGAGGCTGTTTTTTTTCCCGCAGAAACCTGAAACAGTGTGATCCAAAGCGTATCCTGAAAGCCTATATGTGTCCGTGCTACACCCAGGCGGATCTGATGTGCTGACGTGTCGGCTCCTTCTGCCCAGTGCTCATGCTCCAGCAGCGGAACCCACCAGTCAACAAAACTGCCAGCATGGCAGCAAAACAGATATACCGAAACGGATTTTTATTACTTTTATTTAATTTTATATCAACCGCAGCCTTGGAAAAGAGGTTCTCCGACTTTAAGAGATGCGCCGATGAGGAGTGTAGCAGTAAGTTTGAACGGCTTGTTGTAGTCGGGACTTGTCGGGATGCATCTTCCCCCATCCTAATGTAGCTAGCCATAAACTGCGCCTTATCTCTTGACCTGTTGCCAGTCGATATTTGCCTCCCGGATAACCTTTTGCCCTTGTAGTGATGCTGTTTATCTGCGTGGGGTTCTCTGAATGACTGTGAAGCTGGTGTTTATTTGCGGAGGTTATTCCCCCGGACGCAGTGTGTGTTGGCCGGTTGCCTGTCAGCTCCGGCCTGCCCTGCTCCGTGGATACTGTTAGCTAATGTTAGCAGCTAATTAGCCACCGGCCGGCTTGGTCAAACACTGTGCTAATGTGCTACCCTAGTTAATAACAGCTAACAAGTCCTGCTGGTTAGCTCTGTTGTTTAACCCGTGTTAGGGTATCTCTACTGGTTATTTCCTACCTTGGAGGTAACGTTTCTTGGCTTCAAAAATCTTAGTTATTGCATTTTGACCTACTAGCTTACTTAACTTAGTTAGCTTAGCACTTAAACTCTGAAAAATAACACTCAGAATACGAATATAATCTCAGGTTGACTTGAAATTTTCATTGTTCGATTTGGGTAAATCAAAGTCAAGCCTGAGGTGATGGTAGTGTAGCTACTAACATTTTCACAGTGAACAACTAAAAGCTGGTCACAGATATTATGTTATTACTGTGGTATACTGCTATCAAGGGCAGCAAGTTTTAATCCTAATATCATAAATAGAAAATACACACATCTGAAATCAAACCAAGTCACAGTACTAATACTATTTGTGAGAAAAGGCAAAGAACTGTCTCGCTGTTTTCTTCTTTACAGTTAACCTGCAGCAAGAATTAACAACTGAAACACATGACACTGTTGAAATGTACATTATATGTAAAGTAGCCTATCTCTTTGAAGCAATAGTAACCTTTCACTTTTGTTTCTGCAGTGCTTTTATGCCGTGGAAAAGCAGTGCAAGACTTTCAAGGACCAGATTGTCGGTTTTTGTCCTTCAAAAAATCTGAAACAATCTATGTATACTACAAATTGTCAGGCAGAAGGACGGACATGTGGGCTGGAAGTGTAAGTATAATGTACTTAAGATGTAATCAGTGCTGATTCATATTCCTTTTGCGATGCTGTATTTATAATGTCAAATGTAATGGGTGTTTGTCAATAGGTTGGCAGTCATTTTGGTTATTTCCCAAAAGACTATCTGGCAGTTAACCACCTATATACCGACAAAGAACTTGAAATTCCAGCAGAGGTATGAAAATTAGTCATGAGTTATTTAATTACATTAATCACACTCAAGCCATGTCAAGGTATGCATGGTATCTGACTGTTTGTTTGTCTGTTTCTTTTCAGGAAACAGATTTTGTCTGTTTTGACACCGGATTTGATAAATTTAATAATTATGACATAGATTCACTATTAGGCTCTACAAATGAGGAGAGTGATGACTCAAGTAAAGATACAGCTGAGCAAATCCCACAAACAGAGAATACAGAAAAAGAAACAAAGCCCTCATCAGAGGAAATAACTGCGAGTGAAGCACACACTGAGCCTTCAGATATCAATGAGGATCTCTCTAAGGTCCCAGATGATGAAAGTGCCTCTTTGCCTGAACCTGACATAGCAGTTGAATCACCCTCTACAGAAGTGTCACAATCTGATACAGAAGCTGAAAAAGTAACTGAAGAAACAGAGAATGAGCAAACATCAATGCAAGACTCTGTTGTAGAACATGTTGTGGCAGAGGAGAATGAAACCAAAGAAATATCTGCAGAACATGAGGAATCTCCGCCCAAAGATGATCAAGGTTCGGATTCACAAAATGAATCAGTCTCTGTATCTGAGGGAGCGCAAATCCCTGAGTTAAAAACTACCCTTGGGACAACCTTCGATGCAGTCACAACTGACGATGAAACCACTAGAAATGTTACACCTTATGAAGAGGAAGAAATCGAAGAATCAGAAACTCAGGAAGATCAAAGTGAGGAACTGAAAGAGACTCCACTGATATCGTTCTCCGAGGACAACACTCTGTCATCTGATTCAGCAAAGCCCAATGAACCAGAGGATAGAAGTGTGTGGATGTCACTTGGAGATGCAGTGTTTTCAGTTGTTACAGGTGGAGAGACAACACCGCATGATATTAGTTCAGATGAGGAGGACGATGATGATGAGGAAGAAGACGTTTTCAAAACCACTAAAACTTTTGAGGAAACAAGAGCAGATAAAAAACCAATCGATGAGAGACCACCGGCAGTGCCAGAGAGCAAAGAACCGTCACTTAAAGATGTTCCAAATATGATATCTGAACCAGGAGATGACAAACAAACAGTGAGTGATTCTGAGAACCTGTTGTTTGATCCTGATAATGAGACGAAAGCAGAGGCGATCGAACATGAGGAGCCACCAGTGGAAATGGTAAAACCTACTGATGAGCAGATAAACCAAACAGAGGTGGATCATGTACCACAAGAAAACACTGTTATTGATTCTCAGGCTCAAGAGCCAGATATTAAAACAACACAAGAATCCAATGAGGACAAAGAGGAGGCGGTGATCTTCAAAGAGACAAATATCACTGATGAAGATGTCAGTGTAGAAGATAAGAGCATTACAGCAGAGCATAAAGAAGATTTATATTATGCATTAGAAGAAAACAGAACATTATCTGATCAAGAACCAGAACCAGATGAAGACCTGACTACTGAGGAGATGCATGATTCACATGTCGAAAATGATGATGAAAAAATCATTGATGACCACCTTCTTGAAGAAAACCGTGACCATTTAGTTCCAGATTTAGGCAGTGATCATCAACCTGAAGTATCAGACAACGAGCCAGAGCTACGTGAGGACCCCTCAGAGCAGAACGATGAACATAAAGACGTAGAAGAAGAGATGGAGGAGCAAAAAGAAGAGCTGCTCGAAGATGAAAATGCACTTTCTTTCTCACAATCGGACACATCCCACACAGACTCTGACAAACCAGAAATAAGTCCCCCTCCTGTGTCGACCCCAGAGCCAGAATACAGCGATAGCATAATGAGGCTGACCCTGCTCAGAGACCACTTCCCGGAGGGGAACATGGCACGCTTTCAAAAGTATCTGGGCCTCAAGAATCTGTTCAAGGTGGAGGCCATGTTCTCTGACCTGGACACAGAGCTGCAGGCCACGCGTCTGTCTCACACAGGCAGTATGCAAGACATCGAAACTGCACTGGAGGTAATCCTAGAAACTTCAGAGAACACCATCTTGGATGAGATTGAGAAGATGCTGGACAGTCGAGACTCAAAACCCACCGAGGACAATATGGATAGGAGTACTGTGGATGAGGAGACTGAAATACTGGATGACATCCAGGAGCTCGCGTTCAGCCTACGACAGAAGTATTCCACAGCCAGTGACACTGCACCGTTGGCAGGAGACAAGATGTCAGACGTCCACCTAGGTACGATTGATTTTATTCTGCTGCATTTTATTTAATACTGCCTGGCTTTTCCATTGGTTTCTGAGGGGCTTAGGTGCTGAGGTTGCAGTTGGCCAGTTGTGTATTCATGGGATTTGAGCTTATTTGATGAAAAATTATGCATTTTTACATAAAATATAGCCATACTCATAACAGCATTTTTAAAAAACACACAAGAGTTGCAGATTTTCACACAAACAAGAAAAAAGTGAAACAAATGTCGCGATGGAAGTATAATAACAAAGTCCTAAAGTAATCCTTCACAATGTGTTCCACAATGAAGTTATTTTTGCCCTGTTCGTGTGATGCTTTTATTGTTTTAAATGAATAAAAACTATGCACCTTTGCATAATACTTCAAAGAAACACTGAATAATGTCAGTGCATAATTCTAATGTAATAAATAATAAACAGCTTATTTTTAGAAAATACATACCGTCAATTTAGATGTTTTTTTGTTTGTTCAGATTAGGTGCTGTGCAAAAACATGCAGGTGCCGCACTTAAGGCTTACAATGGAAGGTTAGACCCTTGTAATTACAAAACAACACTGGTTAAACCATGATGAAGGGTTTTAAAGCATCCATAAATGACAGCAAAGTGTGGTAGAAAATTCTCAGGATAGTTTTTCCTTGCTGTGGATAAAATGATGCTTAGTTGTGGTCTGTGCTATAGTGTTATAATATTAGTGAGAACCCTGTTTAGAATGTTATATTAAAATTAACCCCTAAAATATTCTTTTCAGAGACAGATACTGAATTATGCATCGGGTTATGATCCATTGATATTGTGAAGTGCAGAATCTGATACCATGGCACAGCAGATCTGCAGTACCCAGTTGTTCTTTCAGGCCTTGTTCAGTCCAGTATCTTGTTTCCTGACTTATCCAGATTGTGTCTCCATCCTGTTGAAGGGGGTTCCAAGTCACACCTGGCATCAGAAAGTGACTGTTTCCACTTACCGACTAACACTGCCAAAAGAAGCCAATGCATAATAACTGGACCACTTCTTACTCTAGGCAGGATTCATGTTGAAACTTGAGTCATTGCACCTTATTAAAGGTTCTCACATTTACCAGTTGCTCCAGGAAAAAAAAACACACTGGCATGACCTAGTTAGTTGTTTGGCATAGTAACAATAAAAGAAGTGGGCTCTTAAGTGCAGTGAACACACACTTGTGTTAAGACTGTTCTACATAGGCCGTCCCAGGAGCCCCTGAACATTTGCAGGGTGCCAGGTTTCAAGTGTTGCTTAAGCCATTCGATCCCTTCACATTTTCAGAGTGCTGCTGATGCCATCACACCTGCAGCTCCAACCAAATTACACATGATGCATTTTAGTACCTCCAGTTACACATTTATATGAAGGACAGTTGCACCTAACGCCCACTTTGCAAATACAACCCTTAAAGTTTGGCTGTGTGAGCTAAATTTAATCATTAGTTTGAGTAGTTTTAAGCTTCACTAATGTCCTGAACATGTGATAAATCCTCAGTATTATTTGCAGCCAAATTCATATAGTTTCTGCAGAGTCAAACAATGTTTTATTTTACTCACTATCTATTAGTTTCAGTACTTAATATTTCTATTAGTTTTCACAGTCTTGCTACTTATTCCTCCCGTGATTAATAATTAAAAATTAATAATAAAGTGTACAAAACAATGACATTAATTTGATCCAAACCAAACGATAGACAATGAAAAGTAAACAAATGTATGACTTCACTCTCTTATATTCCTAGTTCTGTGCCCACCTACATTACTGACTTCTATAAAATGTGTGGAGGGAAATAATAAACAGTTACCAAGAAACAAATACCAACTCATTCAACAATACATAAATTAAACAACATTTCGTACATGAAAAATTATAAACCCATCCACAAATGTAAAAATTAATAATGTAACATATATAAACTGGCACATTAGAAGTTGAAATATGTAAATGATTATTTTTACTGGCAAATAATTGTTTGCTTATGAAATTAAATGTGAATTTTAATCTTTGAATTGCATTTAGGCTCCTACACACTTGTAACATAGTAGGCAATGCCAGACAAATATTATAAATGTAAGTGTCATTTGTTGAACTGCAAACCAGAGCTGGTCCAAAACTCTGTTATTGATTATCAACTTATTGGTCTTGTTTTTCACTATGATAGTTGCAGGCGAAGGCGAATTTAATGTCGAAGAAGATGTGCCCCACATTATTGCGCAAGACGAGATGGACAACCAGACAGAAACCGAAAGTAACGACAACCTCACGGCGACACATCTGGAGGAGAAGCCGGCTGAGACTGAAAAACAGAGGGTTGTTTTGGATGAAGTCCATACTGCGCCAGACGTCAGCGTGGAGGAGGACAGTGGACATTTTAATAAAAACAAAGACAATCAGCAGAGCTTCAGTCCACCAGATGAAATGCAGAAGGTCCCACAAGCTACTCTGGAAAATCCATTAGACATGGGCCTCGGTGTCAAGATGGAGCACTCGGCCTCAGGTGAGTGATGAAAACAACTACATTATCCACACATCTGAATTTCCCACTTAAACATGTATGGGATATGTGTAATCAATTTGTAGTTAATTAATGTTTCCAAATGATGTTTTCATCCTGAAACAAGAGTCTGTATTCCCTGACTTCAACAGGAATGTGTTGGTTTACATACTGACGTTCTTTTGCCAGGCCTTTGTCTTATCTTCATGACATTTTTATTCAAAAATCCTTGTTCCCAGCAGCAGAAGGGGAGGAATTAAAACTCTATTCCAGGCTCATTAGAGTTAGACAGCACTGAAAACAATAGCTCATTAATTTTCATGGTCACTGCCAGCTGATCAGTTTTTATTGGAGTTACGTAATAGAAAAGCCGTGTGGCGTCAGGAGAATATTTTCATATTCACACTCTCATATTTACTATTTATAATCCACTAAAAAATGAATGAAAATTAGGGTTTTCATTTTCTTTTGGTCATTTTTTATTTTTCCTTCAGAATCTTTGGATTCCATGGAGCCGTCATCTGAATTTCATGGAGAAGAAGTTGGATTACTCTCAACTGTCATTGTTTACATGGGCTGTATACTTTCAATGATCAAGAGTAAAACTGCACAGTGGACGGTTGAGGTGAGTCTGAGAATGTGTATATAGAAGATTTTCCTGTTTCTTACTACCTATCTTGTGCATTTGGTATTTTAATTAGATATTTAAATACATGAAATTAATCCAGGTTGTGAGAAGACACTATGATACGATATATAAAGATAAATTCTTTATCATTCTTCATTGTTTTAGAAGTGATTACTTTTCTTAAAAGCAGAAGTGACACAAAACATCAATGGCAACCTTCAGAAATCCCTCCACAGCACTTTCGTACCTATTCCTACATTACTAGAAAAGGCTAATTTATTAGATTTTTTAAATATTATTCCAGTCCAGTGAAAATCATGCATGTCCAAAACTCTTGATTTTGAATGTTTGTGATAATCTAAAGGATTAAGTGTCTTTTTCAGAAAAATCCTCTTCCTTCCAGGAATGGCCAGTGTATTGAATTCAAATAATTTGAGGTTTTGTTGTCTTAAAACTGTGAAAAATACCTACATCACAAAATTAAGCGCTTTCTTGCTCAACAAAAACTCAAAATGCAACCTGTTTGCTTGTTGCAATATATGAATTGTGAATGTGTCTCTTCAGTCAGATATGGCATATAGAGTTAAGAAATACGTAGCATTTTTAGTTAAGCTTTGTCTTCAGTTCATGTAGCCAGAAAACAATCAGTAAAAATAGTAAATCACCCATAACATTAAAAAAGAGAAGTTTGGAGTTGACATTGTTTATAGGTGAGTATGTTATTATATTACTTGTCCGGGCAGACTTGAGATCAAATTTATGCGCTCTTTATTCAAATGAGTTTGACGCTACACTCCCGTCATCAGTGTCAGAGTGGATAAAGGGTGCTCCGGAGTACGGATGTGCCCTGAACGCACCACGGCCCTCCCCTGTCTTGTTGACTGTCGCGGTGTAGGTTGAAGTTCAACACAGCCGTTGCTGAGCTGGCTTACTATCACAACCGGCGGCCTTACGGGGGACATGGGAATACTTTGAATCATCAGAATACACCAGCTCCTCGGCCAAATTAATTCAGCTGTTTTTTTTTTGTTTTGGTTTTTTTTTGCGAAAGTCTTACCTCTAATCCGCGGGGGTAGTTCCAGTTTTGCTAACGTAGCGGTATCATTACTCAACCGGCTGTTATTGTTTGACAGGTTATATGTTCAGTTATCGTTAGTCGGTGGATTCCGTTAGGTTGATGTATTAATACCCTTTCTTGGCCATCTCATCGTCTGCAACAACGTTTTACCGTTTACTGCTAAAGCTCAAAATCGTTAGCAGTAAACAGCTAGCATAACAGTACAGTTAACTCTGAGGATAGCTTACATCTGTCAAACTAGCATACCCGGCCTAAGCTAGCTTGTTCCGTTCCGGTTTCAAAGCCTGGCATGGATAGTGACACATTATCCCAATCCGTGGTGGAACCAGAGCATGTATACGTGCTTTTTCTGAAGGAACTGCACCATGTAAGTAAACAATGTAGTCAGTCTTACTCCTGCCTTGATACATCGAGTCTGTGCATTTATCATGCTACCATGACATGCTGACGTGTTATTAAGCATATGGCTGATGCTCAGTAACGGTAATCAATCCTGAACTTCCTTAACCTAACTTGCCCTGGTAGTGTTAAGGGACCTGGGTTAAATGAAGTGATGACAGAACAGGAGATGTCTTTTGTCAATTGTTTTCTGGTCTTAATTGCAATATGGCAGCAGTCCTTCCCTTGGCCAGTGCCTCATGTGGATGCTCTCTATGAGACTGGCTGTAATCCTTCCAGGCAGTGTGGGTTATTGTTTCATTTTCAATGTGATCCCTGTTTTTTCATTTGAGCTGAGCTGTCCCATGATTAGTTAAAAGGTTTTTTTCTGCAGGGACATACAGAGCCCTTTCTTGGCTTGGTCTTAATGAAAACTGTTAAGTTCAACAATAACACGGCCTCATTTTCCATACTGCTACTTTACTTGGCCCCATTTCAGTATCTCTGCAGCCACAAGTCAGTATTGACAGCTGTTAATGCAGTAGTCCTCCTACATTGTAAGAAGCACGTGTATGCACATGTTAGTTTGTTGCCCTGATGAAGCATTGTAACACTACCACCACAGGAAGATGTTTTCATCCTTACAGGACAAACTTTTTTTTTTTTCCTCCAGGTTCTTGATCATGTATAATGCTGATTGTGCACTGTAATTTCAATGTTGCTAATAAACTTCCAACTTTGAAATACGGTCATGAAAATGTTACTACAGTTGAGCAAAATGATTGCACCACAAATAATAGATCAACAAAATTCTCAAGTGTGATGATTGGTCTTACTGTTATGTAGAGACCACACTTAGACACAAAAACTAAAGCTTCAGAACTCTTCCACATTTTGTTGGAGTCTTCTGTTGTATAGTAGGCAGACATTGACTGACTATCACTGAGGGCTTTTCTTCTATCAGATTTTGGTTAATCATCACAGATGTAGGCCACAGGTTACAGTTTGCTTTGAAGATTGGTCAGCTGTAGCTTTCCTGTATTATCTGTCTATGCTTGACAGTATTTACTTTGAAACTCCCTGCTATGGTGTGATTTGTTAATACGTTTTAGTCTTTGTAAGAAAAGTAACAACTATATTTTCAACCAAAGCTGTTTTTTTATGAATTACTTCAATAATCCTTTTATGTTAAATGAGCACTGTGCTTGTTTCCAGATGATTTCACTTCTGCCAGATGAGTGGAAGCCAGGAGAAAACTTGTTTGGCTGTCCCTGGCAAGCTGTGGTTGTCACTGCTTTGGTCGGAGTCATGACCTTTACCCTTTTCTTCTGGAGGACTGTGTTGGCAGTAAGTGTTGAGCTATTGCTGCTCTCCCCCTTAAATTATGTGGTCTTTTCCCCATCACCTGAAAATAAGATTAATGTTCTTGTAAAAATAATTTCAAGAATATTTTGTACATAATAAGTTAAATTTGATAGTATTTAGGTGATATTTTGAGCATCGCAATTTTTTTTTGATTTGTAAGTAACACAGTACAATATTTATAGTTTAGTCCTGACATGATCAATCTAGCATACATAACTGTAGTAAGTGATGGGTGTGTTGTGACAATTATTTGTTGATGCAGCTTCTTTACTCTTCTTTCCTTTTAGGTAAAGAAAAGAGAATACCTAGGTAAGTTTGTGTAGGTTTATGTTATTTTACATGTACATTATGCAGACGTGTAAAACTGTTTGTTTTCTGTTGTGAAAAACAGTGGATGATAAAAAACTCACAGAACAAATGCAGGCCCTCAAAAAAGAGAAGAATGACGCTCTTGTGAAAATATCTGAACTCCAGAAACAGGTAAGTTACAAGACAAGTGTGTTTTTAAAAAGTACAAGCAACTTTTGTTTCTGTGTCTGAATCTGACACCTTGTCAATAATGTTTACTTTTTTGACAAGACTGAACAGTTAAAAGAAAATCAGAAACAGTCTGAGGAAACGGTCAGTTGTACAATGAAACGGATGCAAGACCTGGAGGTAAGCGCTGAAGATCTGTTCATTTGTTTTGTCTTAAGTGTTTTAATTATACATAAAATTATATGTTATAGGTTTCTATGTTTTCAATGGTTTTCAGAACATGGAAAAGCCTTCCCATTAGACTGTGCTTTGAAAATGTAGTGGGTTCTGTCTAACCTCAATGACCTAATGCTTTGATTGTTGTTCAGATTGTGAATATAAAGGCTTTTTACTCAATAATAATTATCTGTAAAATTTCTCTTATTACTTTTTTACAGAATAAGGTAACAGAGGCCGAAACATTAAATGAACAGATGACTCAAGAAAAGAATAAATATGCTGAGTTACTTAAAGAAGAGAGGGCCAACTCTCAGCAAAATGAAAGCCGGGTAATTATTTTGTGATTTATTTTCCATTCCTAATATCACGTCAAATGTTTAATCAGATTCATAATGCCAAATGTGTTTTTAATAGATTGAAAAATTGGAGAAAGCAAATGACAAGCTACAGCTCAGCAGGAAAAAGACTCAGGAAGCGCTTGCAAAGGTACAAGTCTTACGCAATCCTCTCATTGCATGATAAGAAGAAGTTTTTGGCTTTCAAACCTGTTATAACCTTCTTGTGTTTATTATAGACTACTGTTCTCCTGGATGAGTCAAAAATTCGTGAAGATGCCCGAAATGTTCAGCACAAATGTCTGGAGAAAGAATATACAGCACTCAAAGAGGACAATAAAAAGGTGGGACAATGTGTAGATGTTTCATGTCATGTTTTGACTTAATTTGTCACATGGTTGTGCCAAATTCCTGCAAAAGAAAATTGAGACTGGGTAACTTGAGTTGTTTTACTGAAGCACTTTCCTGCCAATTGTTACAGCTTAAGAGTACAATTAAAGGCTGGGAGGACAAACACAAGGAACTGAGTGAGCAGATTAAAGTCTATCAGAAGTCTCTGAAAGAGCTGGAAGACTCTGTGGTCCTCAAAGATCACAATCTGGAGGTCAGTTTTTTTTTTTTTCTTTCATTCTGTCACAACTAGTGTTTAGAAAAAGCCTTGCATCAAATAGTTGACTGACTCCGACTCCATGTGTCCTCTTGGCAGGTTCTATCTGAACTTCTGTCAGACCTTGATGCTTGTGATGTACAAAAAGGAGACAAACTTTTAGCCAATGGTGAAGTAGCTCCTGGTAAGTTCATTGTACTCCAACTGATAGATGTTTATCACAGTAATGTTTAATTAAAGTATTGATGTGAAAGTAGTAATGTATTTGTATTCTGTCGTTATGTTTGTCTATTTCCTGTTGTTGTTAAAAAAAGTTTTTTTTGTGTCTGACAGATAAGAAGACAGCCATAAAGAACAGAATAAAACAGATGATGGATTTATCCCGGGTAAGATGTTTACCATGTACTGCTGTTATACCTTGAAGCTAAATCTTAATTAATGCACCTCATGTGTTTAATTGTATTGTTTTTGTATTTTATTCCCAGGCCCAGACCACTCTCACAGTAGTTGAAGAGGAGCGTGATCGCTTCATGAGCAAACTTCTCAACGAAGAAAAAGCACGGAAAGCACTGGAAGGTTGGTTTGGTCAACTTTTATCTACATCGTTTCGATTTTGCCCATATTTTTAAGCACGTTGGAGGCGTTTTGACATTTCTCAAAGTTTTGTTTTCCTCCAAAGAAATATCTTTTTTTTTATTATTATTCTTTGCGTCCATCTCCAAAAAAATAGAAATCACTGTTTAGAATAATCTTTATTACATCAATCTACAACCTTTGAATGTGACTCCTCTTTGCCTATTTTAAATAAAGATACGATTGTATTTTTTTACAGAACAACACCAGGAGCTGGAACATGCTATTGCAACCCTCAAGGGTGAGAAGAGCCACGTAGAAAACCAGTATAAGATTCTCCAGCAGAAAAATGAAATCATGGTGGAAATGTACCAGCAGAAGGAAAATGCACTGCAGCAGTAAGTGAAGTCTGACTGCTGTGACAACAATCCTCTCAAAAGTTCCCGCGACTAAAAGCTTTTAGATTTAAAAAGATGTGTAGGCGCCTTGTGTCGCTGTTGATTAAAGAAGTGTTTTTTCTGTTTGACTTCACAGGAGATTAACGAAGGAGGAGCTGGAGCGACGCAGCAAAGAGAATCTGCTGTCTGAGGTGGGAGGAAAAGCTGTTGAAGCAGAGGAGCAGGTTAAAGTCTTAAGACAGCGCATTAATGAAATGGAGGAGCAGATGAAAAAGACTGAGGAAGTCTACAAAGAGCAGGTAGAGTTCAGTTAATATTTATTTCTAAATAAGTACAGGTAACGATTACTGAAGCCTTGACCTGACTGAAAATATATATTTATTTTTATTCAAGATAAAAGAACAAGAAAACAAGACTCACTCGAACTGGGTATGTTGCACTCTAAATAAGTATTTGACCCAAATTAAGATTTAAAAAAAAAGTGAAACCATTTTGATGTCAAATGCATCTATCCTGTGTGCAGGTGAACGCACGGAATGCAGAGCGAGCTCTAAATCAGGAGAAGCTTGAATCTTCCAAGCTCCGTGAAAAGTAAGCAATGCCAGAATTGAGTTTACATTTTTTCTTTTAATTCCTAATGAAATAATTGTTGAAATAAATACTCAATTCATTACTAAAACAATGAAGTCCATTAGTTGCAGTTATAGCTCTTTCTCCCTCCTGTCAGACTGGCTGTTCTCACCTCTCAGCTCAATGAGCGCCGTGCTCCTCTTTTCAGACCGAACTCTGGACAACCTGCAGGTCCACACCAGGGTCAGTAGACCTCACACATTCTTACTGCTCACCCACCACTATAGACCGCTCTATGTAGTTACATTTTGGGCTGTGCAATACAAAAGATGATGAACCAGAGAAATGTGGAGAATATTTGGCTGTGGCTTAAAAACGGTTGTCCCGTCACACTGTGCGATTGCCCACTGATATTCCCTGGGACTTACGGATTAGCATCTCACAGTGTGACTGCTACAACCTACATCTACTAATCAACCAATAGGAACGCAGCATGAAATGTCACACTGAGCTAAAATATACTTTACTAAAGTTCAGTTCACCATATTGACATCTCAAGGTGGCCTCTTTTCCCAAATCACAACTACGTCCACATTATCCTCCTCTTCTTCTGTGGATTTTAATTCCATCCACAGAAATAGCACTAAATGGATGTTTTACTCTTGTGTTGTAGAAGTAGGTGTTCTCGTCAGTGTACATGCATCAAACTTAAGTAGTATCCAAGTTTATGGATGCGTTTGCGTTGATGGCTGAGATTTCAGAATGTAGGTGTCATTTGATAGTTCTCATCTTTTTTGAAACAGTTTTGGGCGTTTTGAGTCTTTAGAGGCGGAGCAGACACTGGCTTAGGTTTAACTGAACCCAGGCCGCTGTGGTAGAACGTCAGCGTGTGTGCTCACCAACTTGAAAGTTTTTATTTGTTGTGTTTGTGATTTTCATTTCAGTGTGTACATCCACAGAGTAGCTTTAGAATAAGGACCTCCTGTTTGTGCAGCGTGATGTTTTGTCGGCCGTTTGTGTTCGGCTTCAGTTAAAATGCATGGTTTGATTATAACAGGTGATTCTTACGGGCCGTCTCCTGTGAGCGGAGGGGCCCCGTCTCCTCCGTTAATGATAGAGGGACCCAGGCGCCCCCCCTCTGCCCCAGTGGGCCGAAGAATTGACCCGTATGGTGAGTTCCAGAGGATTACTTCACCGTCTGTTGGACATCATCCACCTGCTACAACCTCCTGTCTGTAAATCTTCCTCCTCTTCAATCCCTGTTTACTTTTCAGCTTCATCACCTCCTGAGTTCTTCCTTTTTTCTCTCTAATGTGTGTTTCCACCTGCATCTTTCAATATCCATCCCTGACTCTTTCCTTCCTCCGTTTTGTTCCTTTTACTAAAATCATTCTGAGATTATTCCTGTGGATGATTTCTTGTGCTGATGTTGAAGGTTGTTTCATGCTTTGTACTTTCAGAGTGATCTAAAATGGATTGTACTTATGGAGACGTACTTTGTTTCCTCGCCTTGATGCTGTTTCACTGTTTTTAAAGTTCATCAGACACCGTCATTACCTCTTCATTTCCAACATCTTCCCCTCTTTTTCACGCCGTCTCGTCTTATTTTCCCCTCAGGTCCACGACCTCCCTCAGATCCACATGGACGTTATGCTGAAAACAAACACATCTCTGGGATGGGTATGTTTGATGTTACATCCTGCAATCGGTGTGAAACATATTTTACAACTTTATGGTAGATGCAATGAGGAAAGATGAGAAGAGATGGAGATGATAGGATGACTAATGGTAAATGACATGGGCCATTATCAAACCCAGGCCACTGCAGTCGGCCTGTGTCAGCCTCTGTGATAGACTTTCTACCACATGAACCATGAGAACGCCCCAGTTTCTGCATTTTAAAATATTTACCCCAGGACAAGGATAAAATAATCCTTTATTTGTCCCACACCAAGGAAATGTACACTTCATGTACAGCAGTGAAGTATATCTATGTCATAAGAGAAGAGCAACATATTGCAGTGGAAAAAAGTGTTTGGACGTCCCATGCATTTGTAATATGTTGCATTAAGACCCATTCAGTATTTTCCAATATTGTGTTGTATTGTTCCATTTTCCAATCCCACATACTCCCTTCTGCACACGCACTCTTCCGTCAAGGTCAAAACTGGATGTGTCAACAAGATAATGTCCCTAGAAACACATCCAGGGCATGACATGTTGAAACTGTAAAGAATTTAGTTTTGTTATTTTTTTCTTGTTAACATTAAGCTAAAAAGAACAGCATTTGCATTTGTTTGTGTCTGATGCAGCCACACCTTTTGAAACACAGAAGATTTTTCTGCAAATATTTCACAATAGTATTTGAGACTGTGTAAAATTTTAAGGGTCCGAAAACGGTTTTCCACTATTACTGTCATAAATTGATCAGAATACCATTTAATCATTTCCAATGCTTTGTCCCCTTTCAGACATGATGGGCCCCCGCAGTTCATCGCCCGCCAACTTGGATGCATCTGTAAGTCTTTTTCTAATCTCTAACCAATTTCGAAGGAATATTTTTAAGCTAAATCCTCTTCTTTCATCTGTCGGCCTGTGGTGTCTGCCTTCATTCCCACTGTGAATGTCCTTGCTCTAAAACAGACACAAGCTGTAGATCCACAGGTTAAAGCTGAGGCTGAGGCTGAGGCCTCCACAGAGAGTCCAGAGCCAGTGAGTATGGAGGCCGACAAGGTGATAGGTGTGACGGTGTACGCAATCCCCACCTCACCAAAGCTGGATTTGGGCTTTTGAGATTGAAGGCATTGTGCTTCACTGGGTTTACTTAACTTCTGGGATGTGTGTGTGGTTTCACCTGTTCTCACAGCACAAAGACACAGATTATTTTTATCAAATCTAAACTTACCATATTTCCTCAACTAGTCACTGGAGGCTTTTATTTACCTCAGCTACAGAGGCTTTATTGGAAGAGGCTTGTACCTGTAGTTCTGTTTGGGTCATATTTTAGTACCTGTAGTTCTGTTTTGGTCATATTTTAGTACCTGTAGATCTGTTTGGGTCATATTTTAGTACCTGTAGTTCTGTTTGGGTCACATTTTAGTACCTGTAGTTCTGTTTGGGTCACATTTTAGTACCTGTAGTTCTGTTTGGGTCATATTTTAGTACCTGTAGATCTGTTTGGGTCAAATTTTAGTACCTGTAGTTCTGTTTGGGTCACATTTTAGTACCTGTAGTTCTGTTTGGGTCACATTTTAGTACCTGTA
>JAPQRQ010000017.1:5135387-5159996 GCA_037367365.1 Apogon talboti
ATAGATAGATAGATAGATAGATAGATAGATAGATAGATAGATAGATAGATAGATAGATAGATAGATAGATAGACAGGTGCGCCCCCTTGCGTTGGTGGAGAAAAGTGTTAATGGGTACAATAGGAATGTTTTGTGTAATTTCTAATCAAACATAAATTACTTGACAAAGCTGCTCACACCTCGAAAAAAACCCTGTAAAGAACACGGTGTTGTCCCACAGCAGTATTCTTTACTAAACAGATGAAAACCTTAACCACCCATAACAACAAGAGGGTGTGGCTGACTATTTCTCAATACTCTGAGGAATATTGGCTCATTTCTGCACTGCATGACACACGCTGTAACACACTGCGCGCAGACACGGATGGTTTTCCATGACAGGCTTTAGGGAACGTCTGTCTGAAGTGGAGGTGAGAGGAGCTGGGATGCAACATGGTCCACGAACGCGCACGCACGCACACACGCACACACATACACATCAGCTCTGCTCCATCTGCAACAACTGCCACATCACGTCATGGATGGGTCGGCTTTATTTACTGCTCTGAGAGCTCCCTGACAGCTGACAGAGGCTAACTTCTTCCACCACACTGATGAGTAAATGAGTGATGTCCCTGCAGATTTAAGGGCAGATGGGTTAAAGCACAGATGAAGCATGCCCGCCTGCCCGCGCTGCGTTCAGGAGCACCCAGAGACGCACCATGCACATGTTGAATGTAACTTACATTTGGTACTCATCTATAGCCTCCACTAATTGTCCCCACGAGTCAAAGTCTGTGCCTTTGCTAAAACTGGCGTGCCATTTCTGAATAGTCTTGTTGACATCAGACATCTTCGCAGGGCGGATACTCGCGGCGCTCTCAGGGCAGCATAGCCGAGGAGGAGGTGCATCTACGGGGCTTCAGCAGCAGCGTCGTCCGCCAGGTATCCGCCGTCCGGAGGCGCACAGATAAACCGGTGACACCCCGACCAAGCCCTTTCTTGCCTGCTCACCCTAATATCAGCATCCGCAAAAGAAAGGAAGTCCCGCCTGGAGCTCGGGGTGCGCACGTTTTGGAACCCGGGGTCGCCCGAACGCACCGCGACGCGTTCATTGTCATGTGTGAATGGGCTCCTGCGGTTTATTTAAAGCACACATGATCAACGAATTCACATCATGAAAATGGTGTATTTCACGTAAAAAGTAGACTGACTTGCGATAAATAAGTAAATAATCTAAAAGAAATTCTAAATGAATTAATTCAGTAGTAAATAAATAATCTAAAGAATAATCAGGTCACAATTTCTTTAATTCTAAATAAATAAATAAATACAATTTTTAAAATAGAAATAAATCTAGAAATAATAATAATAATAATGATATCATGTTATTCATTTCATCATCTACAAAATTATAAAGGGATAAACTCATCCCCCAGTGTTTGGTGACAGTCATAAGAACAATATTTGAGATCAGCTGAAGTTTATGCTCCAGCAATAGATAATATAAAAAGGACTCAAAGGAAATATCTAATTAGGAGTTTGTTGGGAGTTTGTTGTGCCACAGCTATATAATGAACCCAGGAATGTAAATTAGCCAATTTTGAATGAATGAGTGAATGAATTATGTTGTCACTACACAATGTACAACAAAATTTAAGTGCAACGCTGCATTACAAGATAAAACATATCAACAAATAAGTAATAAATAAGAGGAATTAAGTAATTTGTAAAAACAGACAAATTAAAATGTACATTTTGATTATTTGTTTCTACGTTTTAAATTCAATACTAATTTAAATCTTTTTAGACAACTTAAACTGGCATAAATATAAAAGAGGAACTTCCGCAACTGTATTTTGCTTGGATTTCACTTTAATTTCAGCCTTTTAGAGATTTACAGTGCCTGTTAAAGGCTGCTTTAAATCTAAGACAGGTTATAGTTACATTAGTATTTCTTGTGCATTACTGTACAAACGTAAAAGCAATAGATCAAGTGTGATTCCGTTCCTTTACTGTGGGGCTTTTATTTTAAAGGCTTCCGGTTTTGCGTCAAACTTGACGGTTTATTTTAGTTGTACGTACGACGTCGGCTTCACAGATGGTGTGAAACAACAGAGCAATAGTTGTTATTTTTTTGTCGTGTTAGCTACCATTTGGGCTCCTGACACAATGAGAAGATAAGATGGATAATGCAACGGAAGATAACTGTGCGGCCGAAGAGGACGAATGCTCAAAGATTTTGTGTTTAATGCGAGTCGGGAAAAATTCAGGCTGGCTTCGCTTGTTCGACAACACAGAGGTGCAGTATGCTAATGTGGCTAGCTAGCTTAAGTGAACTTGTGTTAACTCTAAAACTTTCCCATGGCGTCCTCACATAACAATTTACACCCAATACTTGTTGGTCATTTCTGGTTTATCTTGTTAGTTCGTTATAGAATAGCCCGAAAGTTTTAAATGGACGCCGGAAGCTAATGTGGAAAGCTAATATCATATGTATGCTTTTGGTTGTTCAGATCACAGTTGGACGTGGTGTGGATGTCACCTACCAGCTGTTGTCTCCAAACTGCCCTCTCATGATCTCCAGATTGCACTGTACTTTTAAGCAAAGGGAAGATGGCCAGTGGACAGTGACAGACAAGAAGGTAGCAAGGCTTTTAATTCACCACATCATGTATGCTTTCTATGTAAGTTTTTTTGTTTTTGTTTTTTTTGTTTTTTTTTTTGTTTAGCTCTCCAAATCAAGTAAAAATGTTAAGGCGTTACATCTATGGCTATACATACTCCACTAACAAATATGTGCATTTATGATGTTCCTAATTGTTTAAAGAGTTATAATGCAAATCCTGTAACTTTCAATATAAACAGAGAAAGAGCTTTCAGCGAGGATTTGTCACATTATAGTCAATACTTGGTCAGCTTAATAAGGTCGCAAAATGCACCAATACTAATAAAAATAAATCCTTAGCTCCTCACCATCATTTACCAGTGGTTTTGATTCTGAAGTGGGTAGTTTTATAGTATACTAGCAGATTTTCTAAAACTTTCATGAAAATGTATTTTGATTTATAGTTCACAGGCAGCAGCAGAAACATCAGACAGCAGTTGTCATCACACAACAGGTGACCCTGACCTTTATAAACCAGCAGAACGGCACCTACGTAGATCCACACTCAGGCCGTTTCATTAGACCCCCATTTCATTACAAAATTTTGAAGTGAATTTATTCACTGAAGTAACTTTGCAATAAATATTACAATAGATAAATAGCTGTCTGCATTCTCTTTTAGCTCACCATAGATCTGAATATTTTTTGATAGTATCTAGTACAAACACTTCCATACATTATGCTGTATGGAATTTAAGATTTAGTGATCTCCAGGTCTCTGGAAGGTGGTTAAGGAGAAAAGAGTATGGACATTTTGAGTTTCCACGCTGTTGCTCTTCTTTAAAGGGGTCATATTTTGCTAAATCCACTTTTATTAGTCTTTGGTACATTTATGTGTGTATTTGGGGGCCCTAATAGTTCAAAAAGTTTGAATTTGAACCCTTCAGGTGCTGCAAAGCTATCTTTATGTTCATTTTGGCAAAAATTGAGTGGATTTCTACCACCCGTTTAGTTCGTTCTTAATTTGTTGCGTCTATAAACCCTTCTCAACTGTTGTCACTAAGTCATGTGACTTCTGCGCAGTTGCCATTTTGGATGGCAGAAGCCAGGAAAAACAAAACGGCACAAGACAGCCACTGGTAACATACCGCGTTGACGTAAGAAAATGGTTATTTTACACTGTCACATTTGCAAACTAATGCTGCGTTCCAAAGGGCTGGGATGTAGAATATATCCCACCTGGAGTGAACTACATCCCACCTCAAAGCATTCCAGACAATCCATGTTGAACATAAACAACAAATATGGAGGATGCAGATCTAATCTCCTATTTGCTTTCTCACTGAAGAGGCATTTTGACTGTCAAGAGTACAGTGTTCTCATATACGCAAACGAGATGGAAGAGGCGAAATGACAGATGAGGTAATTACCTCCGCTAAGGAGGTTATGTATTCACCAGGGTTTGTTGGTCTGTCTGTTAGTTAGCAACAACATAAGGCAAAAAATTATGATTAGATTTTGGGGGTGATCCAGAATTTTTTTTTTTTTTTTATGGCATTTTCAGTTGAATAACCTCTCCGCTGGCATGTCTGTTTCTGCACATGCCATTTGACACCATGTCAACGTGGCCCTATTATCTGTTGCTGGGTAACCCACTTCAAGGGTATTATATGTTACAGCAGCATGGTGGGGAACTGAGCTGCCTTGGCGGAGGTCTGCGCTCTCCGAGTGCTTTTCTAGTTAATGATAATATACTGAAAACAGTATATTATCTTATTCTTTTATTTCAAATTGCTTTTCTGACGTACCGAAGCGGGTGAAAAAGGGTTTGAACTCTGTTGAGTCGAACCATGTTAGTTCTATAGTCATTAACAGCTGCTGTCTGTTTTTCAGTCATGTTTTGTCTTTAGTTCATGAAGACTACTGTGCACGGACGTAAATTATTACTTCTTTTGCCTTCCACTGAACTGGACATAATACATAAAGGACTGATAAGCAAAATATGACATATAAAAATAAAAGCCTTATTCTATATCAAGTAAACACATGAAGATCATATTAATCAGATGCAGTGGGCGCTAATTAAATAAGATCCTAACATTTGCTAGCACCAAACTTCATTACTTTTTCCTTTTTTTTAATACTTCACTTATTAGTTCCATTCCTTTTCCTGTATCATCACATATGAAGTGGTAGAATGACAACTGGATGCATTTTATGGACTCAGGGACTCAGAACTGCAGCAAAATGAATACAGGTGATGAATGATGGTTAATTGGTTGATGGTTAATACAATCTGAATATTGATCTAAAGACATCTTGCATCTAACAAATCTGAACTACAAACATCTTCTTTAGTTTTGTGCATAGGTACAGTATATACACTAGATGTTGCGTTGGTAACTGCGGTCCATAGGAAGTTAGAATGAATGCGTCAATGGAGCTGCCATCTTGGTACGGGGTAGCATTCCTTTTAAGTGAATGAACATCAGTCGGGGCCAAGGTGTATACAGACTTAAATCACATATCGTCAAATTTCATTTTTTTATGTCTCCATTACAAATGTCAGACATATATTTATGACCGAGCCGCGAGTAAAATTGATAAAGAAAAGCTGTTACCCCTTACCAAGATGGCGGCTCCCTTGACGCACGCTGAGAGGCTGAAGCGACATCTAGTGTATACATCTATGAGTTTTGTGGGTCCTGTGGGAACATGCATAATTCCATTTAAAAAAGCAAAATGTCCTCCCTTTAAAGTAAACTGATCATACAAGCGGAGTTTTTCATCATGTTGGGAGAAGGCAGCCAGCATAGTTTAAATGTTTACCACATTGTCAGAAAGCATGGGTCAGCGTTAGCCTGATGTAGTCAAAACAAGAAACATTCACTCCTACACAGAGCTGCCTCCATGCTTGTGATGTCACCCAGTTTTCTAAATATGAGTGGACTGACTAGCCACAGGGTGAATGCAAATTTTACAAGCTTTGTCTTGAAAATATCATACATGCAAATGAGTTGGATAATGATTTCCACTCAAGAAAGAAAGCTATATGTAAACTTTATGCAAATTGATTAAAGATCTGTAACCCCAAGGAGGCAGAAGCACCGTGCACTAACCATCCTCTCCACGTCTCTGTTAAAATATTTAAGCAGTCATTTTTTTTCAGGAGTCATTCTAATGTCATTTGCTATATTTTAACCCTCGAATAAGTGGTCTAGTGTTCTGCCCATAAAATACCTGTATGTCAATAAGAATTTATGGCCCAAAGCTTTGATGCCATACTGAGGTTTGATTAATGCAGTTATAGGGCACATTCACTCTCTTAAATTTCTCAATTTAAATAAATTTTTTCCTCCGACAGTAAGCTTGACAATTTTTGTGTTTAGTAATTTATACCAACAAAAATGTTCAATAATTTTTTTACTCAGATATTTGAAGTCTGTGACAGTAAGCTATTACTTGCCTTTCGCAGCTCCACCGCTTTGTCCAAATATGGACATCAAGAAGACAGATCGTCAAAATACAAAATCATAGCTTCACAGGAGATAAACAGCTGATGGATAATGTCACAGTGACTCTGTCCACTTCAGTCTTTTAAAGTATAGACTTTGAAATAGCATCTCTAAATCTGTGTATATGAATAATATATTGTAATTTTTGCTTTTTTTCCCCCCAGAGTCTCAATGGTGTTTGGGTGAATGGAAAACGCTTACCTGCTGAAGAAGCACATCAGCTGAAGCTTGGGGATTCAATCCAGCTGGGGGTTCCTGTGGTGGGAACGTTTGTAGAGTTTAATTACATGCTAGTTCAGCAACCCCTTAAAGACATTGAACTCTGTTTGGCAGAGGCATACAAAGAGGGAACGAAAGTAGGTCACTTATCTAAGAAGTCCAAGAGAAAGTTGACTGTAGAAGAAGTGGAGCCGTCTACCTCCAAGCCCAAGCTTTATCGCTGCTCCTCTACAGATAGATCATTTGCACGACCTTGCCCACAGCCTCCAGCTCAGCATCGACGGCAGGTCAGTCAGACTCGTTCAAAGGAAACCGGAACAAGCACACAAGGCCAAGAAGATGACTCCTGTTGTCCCTGTGATGTGGACAACTTACAGATGTATGTTATTCAGTTGATGTCTTTGTATCATTTTCTTACAATCTAAATCTAAATTAACATAATTTAGATTTGTATTTATTCACTATGCACCAAAGAATTAACTTAATTCTATTTTCAATAAAATGTCAGACAATTTGAGATTGCTGGATGAGTCTTTCCTAACTTCTTTAGTCTGGCCACCAGTTAAAATGATATAAACCTTGTTGAAGCTTGAACAGGTGAATTTTCAACAGTTAACATAACTTTAGTAGTTTATTGACAGAGGTGATGTCTATAAATTTTCTCTATGTAAATGCAGTAGATATTTTTTCCACCAGCATTACAGGGAAAAGATCCAATCTGTACATCGTGTCACTGTAATGAGTTGAAGATTAATGGAGTTTTTTTTTTATCGTCATTTCTACAGGTACAGTCAAAATATTTTGATATTGAGGGAGCAGGTGGACAGCACCCAGCGGCGGGTGGCCTCTCTGGAGGGAGAGCCACAAAAGAGCGACCCCCACCGAGAGGAGCAGGTCCGTGAACTGCAGAGTCAGTTGGAGAAGCTCCGAGCCAAGATGCACACAATGAAAACGTTAGAGAAGTCCTTTAACGAAGCTAAAAGGCAGCTAGAGGTAAGAAGCATATCTGCAACTGCTTGGACTGCTTATATTAAAAAAAAACAAAAAAAACACTGCTTGTCTAGACTTGATAACAGTGCACACTCGTAGTTCATTTCTGACAGCTGCAGGTTCTCCTGGTTTGCAGAAGTTAAAGTTACGAAATTTCATTCATCTACATCCTTATGTTACAAGTGCTGACATAACATTTTTTGTAAACTGTAATGTTTCCCCTTAGTCCTCTTTTTTTCCCTTCACACTAAAGCTTTAGTGTGAACTTGTCTAAAAGTTTTCTGATTGAAAATGTCACCTTTTATACGTTAAGGCACAGAAAACACAGCATCAAGAGGAGCTTTTGAAAAAACAGTTGGAAGACGCATTGCAAGAGGTACGTCGTTGTAAAGCATTTGTTTATCGTTGCATTTAAGCAGCGACATGTACATACAATGGACAATGTTAAACAGTGCTCATATACAGTATGTGAACTGAGTGCGCGCGTGTGTTTACTCTGTCCTCAGCAAAAGAAGGTCATCGATGAACTCGCCCTTTCTCGACAAGGCTTTGAGGAGATTCTTCTGGCAAAAAATAAAGAGCTGGAAATGACAAAGGTGTGATTCTCTTTTCACAGCAGTTGAAGTTGGTGAGTTCTGCCCAGTCGACCTGTCATACTCAGACTTTACTGTTTGTCTCCTAACAGGAGGAGAAAGAAAAGGCAAGGGCACAAAAAGAGGAGGTGGTTACACAGGTGACTGAAGTTCTGGAGAATGAACTACAGTGCATCATCTGCTCAGAGCTCTTCATAGAGGTAGGATTTATATTTAACATGACGATAAGTTACACCAGTGTGACATTATGATTAGGGTTATTTCCAGTTTTACAACACACAAGTAAAACAGTTGTGAAACAGTACTACAGTTATACACCTGTCAGTAAACAGATGGAATATACTAAAGTTTTCTCTTACTGACTCCTCCAAGGACAGACTTCAAATACAATGACACCTGTACTCGGTTTACTCTCATGCGCAGGCAGTCATCTTGAACTGCGCCCACAGCTTCTGCAGTCACTGTATCAAACAGTGGCGTAGAAAGAAAGACGAGTGTCCCATCTGCAGACAGGCCATCCAGTCTCAGACCCGCTGTCTGGCACTCGACAACTGCATCGACGGCATGGTGGAAAACCTGAGCCTGGACATG
Organism: Apogon talboti; assembly: GCA_037367365.1. NCBI lineage: Eukaryota > Metazoa > Chordata > Actinopteri > Kurtiformes > Apogonidae > Apogon > Apogon talboti. Next base: position 5,143,883 of record JAPQRQ010000017.1, read on the forward strand.
AAGGCGCGGCGGCAGACCCTCATCAATGAGAGGAAAGGTGAGAGGTGCGTTGTCACTATTGTCCTCCAATTAATTTTTGTTTTCTCTGTTTGTAAAGAATTGCATGAATGGGACAGAAAGAGGGTAAAATAAAATATGAGAAGTGAGACAGAAATTCACAACTAATAACAGGTTTATTGTATGCAAGCAGATTTTTGAAAGTACTTCAGAAAAAAAAGAATATGTGTGTGTTTATTTCAATGTTCCATATAAAAGTATGTAAAAAATGTGTGTACTTTTATACAAAGTCAATATAGCAGGTCAATAGGTTTTTCACATGATTCAAATGTTTGGAGAGGTCAAGCAGTGACACAGTTACATGTTTTGTGTTCAATGGGCTCTAACTTTGTACATATATCACCTATATCAATGTGTGTTACATATTTCAGTAGGTATCTGTAAGTACTTAAACATAGTGATGATGATGATTGCATAAAATAACATTTTTGACCAAAAATATGTTAAAATGTGCTCGGTGGCACAGTGTAAGATGTCACTGATTTTGACAAGGTTTACTCCAAAGTGCGTAACATGTGGTTCCCACCAGAAATTCACTTAAATTTACCTATGATGTGTTAAATTACATATTAAGCTACACTGATGTCAAACTGTAAGAAAATATATTGGAAGTTTTTGGACTTATTGACACAGATTTAAAGTAACACAGTTTCAATTCTTGATCCTATTATGATGTAAGGACCAATGTGTCTAGAAAACAAGTCAAATATTTTTAATACAAGCATTTATTAAACATCACAGTAATAAGCTAACAAATGAGCGCATACAGAATAGGGTAAGAGAAACTTTGATTTTTCCCATAGATGTGCGTGCTCCCTTGACCTGACCTTGTATTCATCTTAAATACTAGAAAACTAAATACTAAATATCTAAACATTAAGGCTTTATTAATCTCACAATATTATTCTACCTCTGTTACTCTATCCTATCCAGACACCCATGCAGTGAATGTCTCTAAGAGCTTCATTTGCATTAAATGTATTATTTCCCTCCTGTTGTGCAGTACTTACAGGAGACAGATCAGACTGGATGTCACTGAGCTAACGGTTCATTTGTCGGACTCTGATGTGACATGAGTGATATACAGTATGTAGCAGCACAGACAGCCCACAGCGCATTAATATCTGATGGCTGACAGCTTCGAGTACTAGCAGTGGTGTGCAAAGCCACGTTCATTAGATCAAATGGCTGCGCAGACTTGACCCGTCTGAAGGAGCTCAGTGACTAATGCTCCACCTCATCTCTAACCCCTGAAGAGTCCTTGAGCGAAAGGCCTCGACCCTCAGCTGGTGTGTGAGGCTGGAAGGCTTTCAGGCAGGTGGAACCTTACTGCTATTGAGACACTCAGGAAGTATATTTTTTGGCCACTTGGGGGCTGCAGAAACAATTTGTAGACACAACAAATACATATCACCTTTTTCAGAAAGCACAGTGTGTTTTCTACAATGTGTCCGTGGACTAGAAATGTTCATGTTGATTCTGCTTGTAAATTTGACAAAACTTACAATATGCTGCATTTTTCATGTTTAGCCCAGTTCTGTCGTACTAAGTACTGTCTCTGTAACCAAAACCTTTCATAACTTAAAAAAAAGAAGCTGTCCCAGACCCTGATGGTTATTCAGGAAGTATAAAAGCATGTTATCAGCATTGTTGCACTTGTTGGCATGCTCCTTATATATACATTGAGTCTGTACATAATCCTAGCAAATAAAAAAACAAATCAATCCACAGCTGAAAATAGTCCCTGGTATATGCACTTTTTACCTCTGCCTAAGAAATGTTACACAAAAAATACCATTTAAAGGGAGTAAAAGGGAAGCGGTATCATTTGTGACCCATGTTTCAATGATTTCCATTTACCTTGGGGACTAAATGGCACAGAGTGAGAGCCAGAGACAGGGTAAGAATGCAGTATGTTTACAGTAAGAGAAGGCAGGACCTCCTCCTTTTAGTGTCTTGTGAGGAATATGAAAGAAGCTGTGAGAGCAGATGTCAGTTTTTGGTTTTTTTACGCCAACAAAGGCAGACTAACAGTGTTGCTTGTTTGTTTGTTTTTCACCATCTAACACCATTGCAGAGGTGTTGGTGATCCATGATGATGACAGCAGCAGCAGCAGCATCAGCAGCAGCAGGAGCAGCGGTAGCTTGGTGTCCATATACAGCAGCTCCGTGTCCATATACAGCAGCGCCAGCTCCGTGGTCTCAGTGGACACAGGGAGTAGTGTATACCTGGACTCCAGTCTGTTCTCTAGCAGTTACACTGATGACAGTGTTGATGAGTCTGAAGATTAGCACCTGTCTTCCACTCTGATACTATGTGACTTGGACTTTGATACTAGTTTGGATTTTCCTGGACTCTTCCTTGGACTTAAATCAGCATGTTGTCTCATCATGAGTCCAGTACCCAGTCATCTTAAGTTTATTTTTTAAAATGACCTGTTGTCTTATTTTCACTTAAAGGAATAAAGTTTCTTCCTGTGCATTTCAAGCTAATATCTGTTTTCATGTGGTGAAAATACTGACTGTGGACAAGCACTGCTATGTTTTCAAGCTTGTGGTTCTTAGGAACTCTTCTAGTGCAGAAGAAAAAAGTGTTCTTTGATTGTAACTGACTTTGTAGGTTGTGACGTGTTAGGAATGACCTTTTATCAAAGAGACAGAGAAGGGCAAACAGAATGAAAGCCCTGCTGGGATTTAAAGGGCCAAACCAATGTTTTTGTTCTGTGTGTTTCACAGTAAAGCTTCTGTGTATTTTCCTAAACTTTTTTGTTTATCCTCCTTGTTTAATTTACAGGTTTCCAAACATTTTAAGATTAGTTTATCTAAGACACTGGGACTTTAAACCTGTTACACAAATTATGGGAACCAGAACTAAAATTCTGAATTACTCATGAATGTAATTACATCATCCAATTTAGGCATTTAAAGCAGCATGTTATCAATGATTGCAACGGTGAGTATTTTACAACATTTTCATCTTGGAAGGACTCACTATTTCTTGCTTAATTTACACATATGTAGATGCTGTGTTGCCTAGCAACTCTTCCTCACAGCTCCTTGGGCTCTGAAAGCAAATGGAAGTGTGATGGCACCAGCTACAGTGGTGATAAAAAAGGTAAAGCACACACTTCATACTGTAAACAGAGGGTTTGTTCCTGAATGCCCTGCTTATCCGTCAGTAGCAGCCCTTCAGTAGTGCAAAAAAGGCTTTCTACCATAAATAGTCACTTCAGGTACAATATTACTCTTGTAACCAGTATTCTGCTCTAGTTTCAGGTCAGTTTTTGTAATGTTGTCTCCCACAGGAAGCCTCTTATTACTGTTTTTACTACATTTTTTTCTATGAACTGTCTGGAGGCAGTGGAATCCCTTAAAACAATGTGCAACTGAATGTCGTCCTTTTTATGTCTCATGAGTCAAAAGAAATGCATGCTTTCCTTTGGTCAATCCTGTCCAACTGGTGAATCATACTGCCCCATGTGAAGAAAGTGGACTCGCCAAACCGATCCCCAACAGTTCTTGTTTGCAGGAATACCCACCACAGTGATTCATCCCACATGGCCTCTCGTCAGAGTGCACTGGAACAGCAGCTCTCAGAGTAAGATGCCTCTCCTGCTGCTGTGGATGCCTGATGTCATGCCAGTCCATTAAAGCCGGAGTAGGAGGGAAGCGTGTGTCTGTCAGGCCTTATTACAAGAGGACGACAGTGATGGGCCGCCTTTGGGCTACAGTTGGAGTCTCATCCCTCCATACAACAACTCTCCATCTAACCCAACTCTTTTGCTGTATTAAGCATGTACCTTTATCCAGGCATGTGGACATGTTACTCAGGTTATTATAAATTAAGGTGGAGGTGAGATTGATGGGGGAGAAATGTTTTGGCAAGTAAAATAGCCTTGCCCAAAAAAAGGCTCCGTTTTAAACTGAAAATCTTGGTTATGGTTTTGTACTTTTCATTTAACAGAACACAGAACAGGCACTTTACAGATGTAATTGTGGGAATGTGGGAAGTTTCACATCAACTGATCACTGAATTAATCATCCACTTGTATCCTACAGTATTAACACAGGTGACGTTTTTGTCTAAATATATTTGCATCAATTAAATTAGTAAAAATATATGATATAGCCATCTTATACATGTAATTTTTGTGTTTTATTTGCCACCTTACCTTAAGAAACTTGAAGATGAATTATTCAAGCTGATTCACTTCCCTTTTTACATGCACCAGTGTTAGGACTATTCTATAGGAGTGTTTACTGATAACCACCTTCCTACGCTGTATCTGTGCATCCTGGTTTGTGGTGTTGTTCATAACACAGATGGATTCACTCCAGTATGCTCCTGTCCAAAAGGCCCTGTCCATATCCGTGGTCCATCTGCCGGCTTTGAAAATCCAAATGTTGGTCACAGCATGAACAGGCTGAACACTGCACCAGCTCCAACATTCTGCCCCCTGAATCACCGATGTCCCACAGACCGAAAGACACACCCTGTAGCTTCCCTTTTATCTCTGCAGCGGATAATGAATAAATAACAATGGATTGTAGATTATCTGTTGTTTGGTGAACTGTATTTTATTTTTATTTTTTTTATATATCTGGCTATTATGAAATATTCAAAGACTAATCTATAAGTTTATGCATGTTAATAACGTTGTTCGGATAAATTTTTTAACAATAATACTTTGACAGATAAACATTACGTTTTGTGAGATTATTGAAATGGATCTGCTTGTTTTGACCGTGTTGCGTTCCAGAAGTAGGAAATTCCGCTTTCTGTTTGCCGAAAAACGAAATGCGCGTACACGATTTGTAGGTCATGTGTTTTCCAAAATTGTGTAATCCAGTATCTTAGAAACATAACAGAAAGTAGTGTAAATATCATGGTAACTAGATACCGTCAATGTATACATCATGTTGGACAGCCCTTAAGAGCTCAAACTTCCTGTTGTTCAGTAAAGTCAACGCGTTCTGTTACCATGGAGACATATCACCCCGAGGCTAGCTAGTTGACGACGTTGACGTTAACGTGTGAACAGGTAATTAAACGATAGAAAATGTCAAATGTTAGCTAAATGACTTGTTCTGTTAATTTCATTATTATTTCCAAGTATTCAATAAATAGCTGAATTAAGCTCATTAATAAACATTTCTGTAAAGTCTCCTTATTGTTAATTATGGTATGGTTGTATGTTAGCGACAGATGCTCCTAGCTAATTTAACCTAGCGGGGGATTTTTAGAAACTACTTAAGGTTGTTGTTTATTATAGACTTATGTTGTTAATTAGAAACCTGAGTAATTCCCTACAAGCAAAAAAAATCTACAAGTAAAAGTTTCACGTCACAGTACTAAACATTCACTTATTTCAGAGTCTTAACATTTGCTGAATTGATGCAGATTTGACTTTCAAAACATTATTATATTTATACTGGGAACATTGGGAATGTTTTTTCACTCACTGTTTTACTTGAAACTGTCACAAACTACATAAATCTGACCGTAAGCAAATCTCGATTGCCAAAATGTTCCATATTTCACTACGTGTTTTCCTTTTAGTCAGTGAAGTGACCCTCAGCTGCAGAAACACAACGCCCGTGCAGTAATGCTGAAGTCTCCTCGTCCTTCAAGGGCTGCACTCAGCCCTGCTGAGGACTCCAACAAGATGAGGAGGGTTATTGCTGAAGATCCAGACTGGTCTCTGATGCTAGTCCCCTTTTTATCAACCCTCTGCCTGGAAAGCATCGCAAGAAACATGGAAAGTATGTCTCCCTTTACCTACCATGATCACACACCATTTAAGATAATCAGTAATAGTTAATGAATTAATTACAAACTTTGAACTTGTTACAGAAAATCCCATATACCAAAAGCTAAATCCCATCCAGAGAGAGTTTGTGCAGAGGAGACTCTCTGTTTCCCTGCCTCTGCATGTCACGGCCAACTTGATCAGTGATGATGTCTATTGGAAGCGATGCTGTGAGCAGAGGTGGGAGATTTGTGATGTATCTCATTATGGTGGCAGCTGGAAACGAATGTTCTTTGAGAGGCACCTGGAGAACATGGTTGAGCTTTTTATCCCAGATGTAACAGACCCAAAAACAATTCTTGACATGGTACCTCATTGCAAAAACTATGTGAAGAGGTTGGACATTTCCCAGGTTCTGCCACCCATCAAGGAACCCCATAAGGAAGAGGATGTAGACTATGACTATGACGGACCCTCTATAGATCACTTTGACTTCAGTATTCTTCTTGACAAGCTGGACAACCTGGAAGAGCTCCATCTGGTGTATAGGGTCAAACAATGTGGTTTGAACTTTGAATGGGAGATGTTTGGGATGACTGACAGAGATTGTGAATCCCTCGCCAAGGCCCTAAAGTCCTGTAAGACACTGAAGGTGAATATTCCTATTTCCTTTGATGTACTGTATATGAAATGTAGACAGTTATTGTGGTTTGTACTGTGATAGGCAGCAGTAAGGTTATTTGCTTTGTTTCATAATTCACACTGACATCATATTGAAGTTTTTGGCTCATTGTGTCATCTTTAAAAAAAGAAAATTGTTGTTTGTACAGTCTAACTGTATGCTCTATCTAAGTAGGCAGTGAGAAAAGATGACCTCAAAATGAAATAACATACTTTGAAAATACTCCATTATAAGCAAAACATATGTATTCCAATCCTTACTTAGTAACAGTAGGTAAATAGTATCAGCAAAATGCATTTAAAGTATAAAAGGAAAGGTAATTACTAACTAAAGTATTTTGGCAGTAAAATGGTCCCTTTCAGTGTTTGACTGTGATCTTTTTGCATTAATATTACTGCAGAATTAAAATGAAAGAAATTGCATTGATTTTAACTACTTTACTACTGATACTTTAATGTTCCAATGCATCATATTCCATACAATCATATTATGTCTATTTCTAAAAAGAAAAGGTTACATGACTGCAGAAACAGGCCCATTTTCAGGTTTATATGACAAATGCATTTTTCAGTGATACCAAGGGGAAACTTTATTAATAAACTTAATTTAGTGTAAGGAGGCGAATTTTCTGTCAATAAAGGAAGACTTAATCCTTCAGTTTATCACATTTCATTTGAATAAATGCAGTTATTACTGAACAGGAAGAAGGTGAAAACTTTTAATCTGAAATGTAACTAAACCTACCACAGAAATATAATGGGGTAAAAAGGTCAATATTTACCTCTGATATGTAGATGAATATAAGTGCAAAGGCTGACTATACGTCCAATTAATAATATATCAGAAACAGAATACAAGAGTCAGAGACTGTATGTATGCTAATACCCCCTGTGTCTCGTCTCTTTCTGCAGCGTCTGCGGCTTCACCAAAGCAACATAGAGGATCAGCAATGCAGGCTGTTGGTGAAAAACCTTCTGGACCACCCATCGTTAAGGGAGCTTGACTTTTCTCATAACCTTATTGGAGACAGAGGAGCCAGAGCCATTGGCAAGCTGCTCAGTAGGAGTCAGTTACAAGTCCTGAATATGTATGACAACAATATTAGAGACCCGGGAGCCAAAGCTATAGCTCATGCATTGTCTAAGAACTCCACCCTTTTGTCCTTAAACCTACAACTCAACCGTTTAAAAGATGAGGGAGGCCAATCTATTGGCCAGGCCCTGGTTAACAACACCACCCTACTTCACCTGCACCTAGGGGCCAATGAGGTGACTGGACCCTCTGCTGTCGCCATCTCTAAAGCCCTACTCCAGAATAACACCTTGAAGAGTATTAATCTCTCCTCCAACAAGCTGGGTGTGGTGAGTATGTATTCTCTGCAGATAAACTGAAAGAGAGAAGACTGGTGTCCCACTACAGAGGCATAAATAAGGATGGAGCCAGAGGAAATGCTGTGTTATCCAGGAAAGACTATGTATAGTTTAATGCAGAAGATCTAATTCCCCAGCAAAGCCTGTGAAGCTGTAGCCCAGTGCAGTAAACAGACAGAACATCTTGGTGCAAGTGCAAGGATTCTCAATTATTCATAGATGTGTGTGAAAAACATGCAGTAATGGAAAGCCGAGTACGTGTTGTTTCATTGAGATAGGTGGATATGAATTGTCCTTTCTCATGCTCTGTCTACTTTGAGATCTGACAAGAATACACTGTGGAGGATCGAAAATCACCCACGTAGCAGAAATGCACCATACGGTACCATCAATATCTCTGCCCTTGGTTTGCCTCTCAACAAAAATAGAAAAGCCTGTTTCAGACATACTGTAAAGATAAAACACTGGTGACAACTACAATAAGCGTAGGCTATTTCAGACAGCAAGAGAGACAGGGAGGTGATTTGTCATCTACACTGTCCTCTGACCTTTTAGAAATATGGCCTCTTTAACACAAAGAAATTATAGTTTCGAAATTCTAATAGTTTTTATATTTCAGTTTTTGATTTTTTGGCTCATTTTTAGTTTTATGAGTATCTCTTTAATTTAAGTGAGTAGTTTTACTTCATTTTTCTTTTAATGTTTAGCTTTTCAGGTATTATAAGGAAAGCCTTAACACTGAAAAAGTTCTAATTAAATAATGCGTGACATCACATAGAATTTATAAAACCACTGCTTTCAAAGCAAATTCTAAAAATCTATTTATATAAAGTCACTGCAAACTGAGGGGGGAAATAAATGCGACTTTACCTGGTAGAGTTATTCTTAGTTAATAATAATAATAATTATAAATTTTATTTATAAGCGCCTTTCAAGTCACCCAAGGACACTGTACAACAGTAGTTTAAAAATACATAGAATACAAAAGAAATAAATAATAAAAAAGAACTAATTACAAGGCAAAAAAAAGCAAGAATAAACCCAGTTTTAGCTGTAGACACATTTTTCCATTAACAATAATAACTCTTCAGCATGTTTAGTCAAAGCCTAATGTGTTGCTACCTGCTACATGTGTGTGCAGGACGGAGGTAAAGCCCTTCAGGAAGCGATGTCTACCAACACCAGTGTAACAGAATGTGACATCCGTCTGACGGAGGTGGATGAAGCCGACGTTTCCTTAATCAATCAGGTGGTTTGGTCCAATCAGAGCGCAGAACTCCAGAAGCAAGCTCAAGAGAAGAAAACCAAGTAGACATCACCTGCTCCTCAAATACAAACCCATCTTTATTACATACTGGTCAGTTCACCTGTGAAGTTTTTATCTAGAATTGTAGGTTTGAGGAAACACTGTACACATATTTGTCACCTGTCACATATTTGTACCTATTTTAAAATATTCCAGTGCATTTTTCTGATTATGACACACAACAGTCAAACCTTATACGACATGATATTGACTCAGGACTTAGTCTGTGTTGCTTCTTCGAGATTTAACACAGAAAGTCAGGCTGAAAACATAACTTTAAGCCTCACCTAAACACTGAATTTTGTCACCATGTGTGCTGCAATTTAAGGCAAATACCACATATTCTTACAACAATGCACAGCCTGATTTTAGCAGACGTGAAATAATTATTGACACGTATTGTAGTGAGCATTTCAGTTTATTGAGCCTCTTAACATTTTCATACACAGATTTGGTATTCAATCCTTATGTTACAGCAAGGCAACGTTGTGTTGGTGTTTGAATACACAGTCTTGTGTTTTTAATTACATCTACTGATTAATAGTGTAATGCACTGGCTAGGCAGCAAAATATTTGAAGTGTAAGAATGTCACATTTCCCCAGTTTGATCTTGGAAAAAACTGTTCTTTTAAAATATTATGGAGAGGAGCAGATGCTATTCTCTAACTTCATAATGGACTAATACATACAGCCATCTAAATATTATAGAATACTGATATTTTTAGATCAGTAATCACTATCAATAATTGCTCAACTTTCCCTAAAAGATCCAAAATTATTGATGAAAATGTGTTGATCCTCCAATTCTGAATCAGTTAAATAATCTGGATATTAATTTTACTAAAATAAATGTTTATCAAATATAAATTGAAAAAAAAATAGGACACATTTTACAGGGGACTATATTGCCATCTGTTTCTTATCAAACTCACTATTTAACATCTGAGCGTTAAAAATGTCTCAGCTCCAGTTGTTTTTAAGTGTGTACGAAACATTCGGCTACGCTAAGATCACTTCCACTGTCATTCTAACCTCCCACCTCCATTTTATACACAGTACAAATTATTTCTGCTCTACAATCTGGAAAAGCCACAAAATTATTTGAATAGAAAATGCAAGCTTCAAAGCATTCTGTAGTGAAAGAGTACATATCATAACAAACTATTCTACTTAAAACACATGATAAAGGGTTCAGGGCTCCGTATGATCCGAGCCTTTACGTTAACAGTCGTCTATGGTGGAAAAATGTATAGTCACTGTACATGAACCCTTCCTGTTAGTTTCATAACCATCAAATGTCCACTTTTTTTTTTTTTTTTGTCACCATTTTTGCGTAAACATTGCACTGGTAAACAAATTTTTTTCTCTTCTTAGAAATGAGTAGATATAAATATCACAGTGATTCCATCCGAGAGGCTTATTGACTAGTCATGAATTACAGAAAATGATGACTAACAGCGACAGCATTTGCTTGTCCGGTAACTCTTCAGGTGGGATTGTGGGACATATACATTTCACTTCTCTTAGACTTTACTGTGGGTTCTTCTCCAACAGTACAATGGAAAGTTTTAATAACGAAATAAAATGGTTCAGTCAAAGAGCCTCAATCCCTGCATCGCATTATGATCCATATAGCTGGAAAATTGCTGTAGTGTTGCCAAACAAATTGTGTGATGTACCATGGATGAACCACTCACTTATTTCACATAAATACACATACGTACAAGTGGGTTTATAAATGGTTGGTGGAACCATTGTCCTGGTTTAAGTCCAAACTCTATGGTCGCAAGCCCCATCATTTTAATGTGATCTGGTTATAATTCATCCTGGCAAAGCAAAGTTAAATAATGTGGCAGCCTCTTAGATTAAAGTAATTATAACCAGTTTTTAGGATGTTGTTGTATGCAAATCCTTGCCCTGAATACTATCCTGAGTTTAAGGGGCTTGCATAGATGACAAAACAGATGAAATCACTTACACAGTATTTTCAACCCAAACTGATCATTTGTACTTAATGATATTTTAAAATTTTCGATGCATCATGTTTTACTCCCACTCATTTCCTGCATCCTCAAGTATTGCTATAAAGATGGTCATCAACTCCAGTGAACACCAAAAGTGGAATGTAATGAGTATGGCTAATTGGTCACCATTTACAAGCCCATTACTGTGAAGGCGACTTGGAAACGCAGACTGTCTGACTACAGGCCAGATTCGGATATTTAGTATTCCTGGAAATGTTATGGTTTTTAATTCAGTCTGTCTTAAATTGCAGAAAAAAAAATTATCTGCCAGTGATCCATGTCAGTATGTGTTTCACTGCAGGCCTCATGACATGAAGGCTGGTCTGCACATAAAAGTCTATGGAATGAGCACTGTGCTTATTTTCATCCAAGATAGTGCTAAAAGACCACACAAATTTTGAGGAATGGAAAAAATAAAGCACATTTTGAGTTTCTGTGCTAACAATTTACTGTAAAAATTGGCAATTTAGTTAAAATCTTGCATGCCTGGTTTATATTTCTGGATTCACTTTAGACAGTTATCGTTCTGCGTTGCATGCCCGTAAAACAACATTTATTGTGACTAGGATACTGCATGCACTCAGCTGCGGTAGAAATTGTTTTTTGGGTTTTTTTTTCGTACGTATTTTAAGTAATCCTGTCATATTATTAAATCTGACACTATCAGTAGTGAATCCAGGCCTCTGCCTATTTTAGGCGTCTTTGATGGCCAGCTCTCTGGCTGTCTCTCTGATATGCATCAGCAGCAGCGCAGAGCCAGCTAAAAGAGCCGTGTTACAATATGAAGAACAGTCATGTGAAATACATTTAGGGCCTTATTCTTTAACAATCATAAAATATTGTATAGTATCTCCCTGTTAAGTGTTTCTGGTATGAAGTATCCCTTGTGCTACTGTTAGTGTAATTTATACTTTTTTAATGGAACTTGACATGAGATGACTTTTAAATAATGATACATTATGTTTCTTAAAAACAGCTGATAACTAGGCACTTAAATAAAGAGGTAGGCTGAATAGAACTATTGCCAAATAAGAAACAGAATGAATCTTTAAGATTTTAAACTGAACAAATTAATACTGATTCATTAATATTATGGTGAGGTTTATTAGGATATAGATGGCCAACATGCAACATTTTCATTTTAAAGTAATAAAGAAAGAGTTTGAAGAATTGCAGATTCATTTTGACGTTTGTGTGTCCTTTAGCCCTCCTGTAATAAATTATTCATCAACGATGTTGCTATATTTAGCAAGCCAGGAAGTATAATGTCATTGCGACCAAGCCACAGCATCAGATGTTTATTTTTATCGAAACGTATTCCCTTCCAGTAGAGTTACTGAGCTCAAACTGCATCAGTATGTTTTACATGCAGATGTTTGAAGTTTAGATTTCAGCTCACATTAGTTCATGAGAGCCACGAGACTTGTTTATTCTATCAAAATGATTCAGGCTTGTTAATTTTGCTTAAACAAGCAAGCTGATATCTTTGAATTTTCCACTCATGATTCATACAACTCACATGACTCACATGAGACTTTGTCTATGTTTGTACTTTTCACATTCGAGCATTTAGACTTGGCATACTGCATCCATGTCGTGGCATATTGTCAGGCTACTCATGAATCGAGACCCGTTTGAGGCTTTAAATACTCAAGTGTTACTCATATCCTTGCAAAATGTCTATGACTAAGATCTATAAACATGGCATTTACAGTAGTATGTGATTCCTCTTGGTATTCGATGGTTACATGACATGGCGTTAAAGATGCTAGGGCTGTATGCGACACTTTGGCAATATTTTCCTTAAAGCCACAACATTTTCAAACAGTCTCATCAAGAGCATTAAGTCTGTTTTCCCTGACTTGTTGATGTTCCCACACATACTTTATTCCCTCTTGATTTGAGGTGACAGTATTTTTACTTTAGGAAACCCTTTTGCATGGTATGTTATGGGTGACTTATCACTTTTGTAAAAGGGACAGCAGAAGTGCACATCTTTCTGACCCATAATATTGAGGGTTCTCAGCCTTTTCCTGTGTCATTATTATTCCTTGTTCAGGTCAGCTGTGGATCATAGAGATGTCTCAACACAGGAGCCGTTTCTGTGCAGGGAGCGATGGTCATGGTTGAGGCAGCCTTCGTTACGATGTACAATGAGCACTGGGAAGTACAGCGCGTCCTGGTACGCTGGAGGGTTCTCCTCACTGTTCTGCTGTCCTGACAGACAGCGAGTGCTCTCTGTGGGGCAGGACTGCTCATTCAGGCTCCCGCTGCTCCTCCACAGGCAGCTCCGCCTTGAGCCGTACAGTCGACCCAGTGAGAAGCGGCTGGCGCTGAACGGGATGCGGGGGCTTCCTGTGTTGCAGATGCTGAGGGCACTGCGAGAGAAGATGGAGGAGCTGCTCATGGCTCGGTGGCACCGTTCACAGTTTTGCCTGTAGCTTCCATAGCCGCCACATATGGAGTAGCTGTTGCAACTCCCGGAGAGCTGGGCCAAGTCCATGAGGACGGCCTCTGAGTAACTGGGCACCAGCTGTTGGTTGGAACGGATGTGCCACTCCAGCTCTGTGCTGTCGATTGTGTTGACTCGTGGGATGTGACGGCAATACGGCCTCTCCTCAGATGGTGTCACTGGAACATAGTCAAAGCCAAACAGTTTCTCCACATGATAGTGGGCACAGGCAGTGCGGTACTCCGTCAGCACCCGTAGAGGCCAGGAGAGGGTGAAAGCAGCTGCCACCCAGAAGGTCGAGTTTGAAGCATACCACGGGAGGTTATTAGGGTCTGAAAAGGCAATCATATACTCCTTAAAGTCTACATTCTTTAGGTGCATCCCCTCACGGGCTTCCATGTAGTCATCCAGACCCTCATTCTCTGTGAAGAACCGGGCCCTCTGGGTCAGGTAGGAGTTCTCTGACTCCACATTAGCAAAGCTAAAGCACTTAGTGAACTTTAGTCTGGTGATTGGAAAGCCCTCCAAGCCTAGCAGGTGTTTGGAGATGTCTTTAACCCCACAGTTCCCATAGTCAAATTCTGCCTCAGCCACGTGGGTGTTGACGCGCTCATGGTAGACCTGCGTAGTGGTGTAGGCATCTCCGTTACGGTATCTCGTCACCTGGCGCGTCCTCCTGACATAGTGGTAGCTGATGGCCTTCCACCAGATGCAGGGCGTTGCCTGCTGCATTCGCTGAATGCGTTCTGCCACATTGTCCACGTCAACTTTGTACTGCAGCTCATTCCTGGTGTAGCAGTGCCAGCACTCCACCAGGTAGACCACGTAGAGCATGACCAGGAAGGCCAAAGGGATGTAGATGTAGCCATTGGAACAGGGGCTGTCGTGGTACATCATAGACTTTCCCTTGTAAGCGCTGTCGAAGGAGAGGCGTGTGACCTTGGTCACCTGGCACCAGGCCATGGCCCCGACGCAGCCATACATCAGCAGAGACAGCAGCAGGCATTTCCAGTGAGTTTCCTGACACAATGATTTACTCAGAGACTGTTTCACAGGCTGTTGCTGTAAGACATGAGAAAACAGCAAGAGACAGAAATAACAGTTGAATAAAATGTTAAATAAATGAGGAACTTAGAACATATACCTATAATTTAATCGATGGACATAAATAGGACCCAAATATCTGTGGAGGGTAAAGTTAGAAGCATTTCGAAAGCAATGGCTCATTCATATAAAATATTTAAAGAAATATTCAGCGTTTTAAGTGCTTATGCATTGTTTATACATGAGCTGTGAGCCAATTGCAGAGCTTGGTTGGTGCTTGTTGTAATCGAAAGATTCAGCCAGTCTTATCATCAAATTAAAGAAAACATCCCATGAGTCTAAACACAATGCCAAATATACTGTATATTTTGACTATAGTAGGACAGAGTTTATGCTCCTCTGTAAATAGTATGTGGGTGTGCACATGTACAGTACACGTTTATATGAAGAGTATATTTGGGAGTAAAAAAAAAAAAAAACACAGGAAATGAGATACCCTCTGATGTAGACCTCACATTTAATGTCAAGCCAGCCAGAAAAAGCACCATTTTACACTGGCAGCATAAAGCTGGTGCCATCCTTTATCACCTCAGGGCACATTAAGCCCCATTGCATGCATCAAGAGCGAGTCACGCCTTTTGGGAATGCTGGCACACAAATCTGGCATCGATTCAAAACACCCAAGGAGGGCGGATTAAACAAAATTCATTTGAAAATTTTACACAACACTCCACTTGATGACTGTGAAATTGAAGCGTCAGTGATTTAGTTGCATTAAGAAGGTTTCCTCCTTCATCCGTAACAAAGGACAGTCCATAGATCAGCCCCTGCATATGTGACCACAACAGTCAAATCAACCGGCATTACTGCATTGATGTATTGAATCCAACATGTCTGCTCTGTGCTCGTCGACTGACAGGCATAAATAATAGATGTTTTTCTCCATAATTATCTTCCCCACCTTGGTCACATGCTCCCCTGGTTCCTTACCAACCAAAGGCAACACCCACAGGGCGAGAGGGATTAACACTGAAATTCCCCATTGAGATAAACCTGCAGCAGAAGGAGCATTTATTCACTAGCCTGAACACGCTATGATCAATATTACATGACAAACAATGTGACAGTGTGGCTCATGTTTCACTTTACAGCATGAATCAAGAAAAAATGGTACTGCAGAAGCCTCCCTATAAAACAGTTGGGCTTTAATTCCGAAGGTGTACACAGTGTATGAAGCTATTATGCAAAACATTAAGAACCTTTTTTAATGTGAGACAGCAGAACATCATATCAGAGACAGCTTTTACGATAATTCTGAGATGTCGCCAAACTGCACTGGGAGCAAATCTTTTGTTTGTTTTTTTTTAAAATAAAAGGTATCACATCTACAGCAATTTTATCACAACGAATACAAAACACCCCCACCCCC
>JAPQRQ010000017.1:5167854-5214254 GCA_037367365.1 Apogon talboti
AACCAAGTAAATTGAAAACAAATTTAAAAGTGATAAAGAAAATCCATGACACTTTATATTATGTACTTTTATTTTGACATTTTTACACATTCCTGTTTCACCCTAACTTTCCGCCTTCACAGTCTAACATTCGTATCCTCAGTGTGTATTTGTGTATGTGTGTAAGTGTGTCTGTGTGTGTGTGCGTACGTGCGCGCGCACTGGGGATTCCCCCCGCGTGACAAAAACAGCTTCGTCTTTCACATGTCAGCTCTTCCCCTTATCGCCTTTCATTGCTCATATGCTCTCCGCCTGGAGCTCACGCTGATACCGGATATCTAGACGACGGGCAACTGTTTCGCCTCATTTCGCCTGTTTTTCATCCCGTTTCCCGCAGTCAGGAATGACCGCCGCGCGCCGTGGAAGCCCGCATTCGAGGAGGTAATGTATCCCCGGACAGTGGCATGAGACGGAGCCGGTGTTTCCTCTGGTTTCACAAAAGGAGCGCCAGACGGTTCCCCCACCCCGGCCCTGACATCACCGCGCACCCGCCACCAGCCGTCGAATCCTCGGGGAAGGAGGGAGCGGCAGACCCGGTGAGAGGCCACCATGACGAGCTGCAGGAAGGATGACCTGCTGGAGGATAACCGCACAGACTCGGGTATTGACTCGTATCGCTCCATACTGAAGTCAGAGGAGCCCCGGGAGCCGAGCTCGGACTTCAGCGGGCCCCGGGACAAGTTATCCACCGGCGAGGAGCGCCTGGATTCAGCCTACGCCTCCTCGTCCCTGACGGTGGAGAGTCTGTCAGAGATAGTGGGGGACTGTTCACTCTCCGGCCCCAAAGCGGAGGAAGAACACAGCAGTGATGTGTCCGACCAGGACGACAACCCGCTCACTATTATCACTGAGGACGGAGACACGTAGGTTTTCATTGATTTATTTGGCTTCTTGTGTTAAAGTACATCATTTGTTGCAGGAAGGAGTTAAAACATGCTGACTTCAGACTTTTAACTCCTGGGAGTATATGAACAGGGGTCAAACTGAGGAAAATGTATCTGAAAGTTACCACAAAAATAGTCCCAAGTCTTTGATAGTTAATTAAAGGTTAAATAAATACCCTTTATCAGTGAGATATAGTTTGCAAAATTGTAAATGAGCTGATTTGGTCTGTATTTCTTCGAGGTATGGTCTAAATGTTGGAACAATAGAGCTCCAAAATTCTGCAAAAATGTATAGTGTTTTGTTCAAGTGACAGCAACAAGAAAAGCATGTAAAGCAGTGGTGCCAAAACTGGGTCCGATCAGGCTCGTGGGATGGATTTGTAAAATGCAAAAATTACACAGTAATATATGAACAGTCAAGGGTGTCAAAATTATTTTAGTTCAGGGTCAACATACCGTCCAAATTGATCTCAAGTGGGCCAGACCAGTAAAACAGCAGCATAATAACTTAGAAATAACTCCAAAATGTTGTCGTTTTGTGCGAAAAAGTAAAATTACAATATGAAAATGTGAGTAGTACGGACATCCTTGAACAACCTGAAATTCCCTAAGAAAAATAAATGCAAATTGAACAATATCACACCTCAGCTTATCATTTACACATGTGCATTACAAATTACAGATCACAGTGGGTCTACAAAGGCACAAAACGTTTAGTTACAGGCATGTGGAACTGAAAAATGTAGCATTTGACTTTGTGATCAAAACTTGTCAAGGACTCAGTGACACCTTTGACTGTCAGTGTCATTGTATCGTTTTTGGACTTTGCACATTCATCCCATGGGCTTGGTTGAACCCTTTGGAAGGGCGGGTTTGCCCAGGGGCCGTACGTTTGACCCCCCTGGTCTGGAGGCAACTTAACTATTGAAAAAAATACGTATAAATTGGTGTTCAAAGGATCCTCCCTGTTCGCTACAGTAATTTTATCATGTTAAATCATTTATTAGCCTATTCCAATGGCCTGTCAGTGTGTTTAAAATCACATAGTACATCTGTTTGATCTGTAAATAATAAGAAAATCACACATTTTCACAGTGATGTAGTTTAATTGACCAGAAACCCATTGGAAAAAGGTATAAATCATAAAGTTAATTTATTCAGTTGAAGCTCTGCTGGTGTTCAGTGAGCTCAAACAGTGCTGCTCTTTTTTTTTTTTTTTTAAATTATAATAATAATAATAATGGATTAGATTTCTATAGCGCTTTTCAAGGCACCCAAAGCACTTTACATTACTGATCCATTATTCATTCACTCTCACAGTCACACTCTGGACTGAAGCAGGCATGACTTGTCTGAAAATCACAATGAATTTAAGGCACTGTTTTTGTCACACCTCAGGTTTTCAAGGGGATTTCATGGCGATGTGATACTGCAAACTTTATAATGAACTTTGCCCCTGTCATGAATGTCGATGTACTCGTGAGGCGTCTCTCAGTCAGAAAACAGAAGTGAAACACAGAGGCCTGGACTTCCCCATGTAACGCAGACAAAGCACATGCTGTGAGGCAGAGCTGTGGCTTGCTTTTGATCCAAGAAACTTGTTGATCAGGATGGGACAGTGTGTTCGTATGTTGTTATTAGTAGATCCAAGAATTCACCAGTTGCTGCGTGGCTTTTCAGCAGACCAGTGGAAAAAGGTTTCAACCTCTGAGAATGAGTTGGTTACCTGCCGCTGCTACTGTTCGCTTCTTCGCTTGAGTCAATGAAACTGAATCTGTTTTTTTGCACACGATCTAAACGCCTCAACCTCCACACACACACACACACACACACACACAGCTCCGTCAGCCCATGCAGCCTGTCGTATGTGACCCACACATCTACTCCAGTGCTGCTCTGTCATCGTTGAAGAGAACCTGCTGCAGTTTAAACCCAGCAATTCACACAGGCGCTGCAGAAGCGTTGCTGCGTCTCTGACCTCTTTTTGCTTCCGCTTGCTGATTGTTAGGTCCACATGGTTTCATTCTCACGCCCTAACTATAGATACCTGGGAGGGGAAAAAGAAAAAAAAACACCTGAAACACACCGCGCTGCTCTGCCGCGGCTGAGAAAGGATCACACAAACATTAATTTTCCCCTGTGGGATTTTTTTTTTTTTTAAGCCTTATTCATTCAAGTCTTACTCAAACCAGGAAGTCCCTCTGACACCCAGGCGTTTGCTCACAGGGCCGCCAAACGGGTGGGACAGATGTATTAGTCTGCAGACGTTTACATCAGGATCGGCTGGTGGCATTTTGGACTGGACAAAAATGAGTCTTGCACATATTTACGCAGACGAGTCATGCTTTTCAAACACGCATACCAATGTGGGGATGGTCTTATAGGCGTTTACAGGGGGATATTTTCATCATCTAGGAACTTTTAACCTCCTAGGACCCTCTGTCCACGTATGAGGACAAGAAATTCACAGCTTTATACAAAAAACAAACAAAAACAACTGTCCACCGCAAATGACATTCCATTAAATTTTTTAAGAATGCATCTGAAAAAACTGTTGCATCATGATGTTTCCAATATAAGCAATCTAATTAAAAAAAGCCAAAATTCAAAAACCTGTGGCTTTCCTGGGTCTTAGGAGGTTAAGGAACAAATTGTATAAAAAGCTAAAATTTCTCCGCAGTGGTAAAACAGATAACAATGGACTTTGATTGTTATTGTCAGGTGATTCCTCATGTCATGGCATTAGAATGAGCCATTTAGATCTGCGCTTTTTACAGATTCTGCCATGTTTCAGCTCATGAGAGTTCTGCTTTTTCCAATTTTCCATTACATTACTAACTTGTGCATGAAAGTGGACCAGAGTTCACGTCAGTTGAACTGAAAAGACCACAATGGATAAACCAAACACTGGGGGACTTTTCTTTTGCGGTCACCCTAGGGGGAGGTGAGACGAAAGCGTATTCAGCTGATTGCAACACGCAACTCAACTTTTAAATGCCATTAAATATAAGAAACTGCTGAAAACATGGAGATTATGAAGAATGTAGTGCAGAATTATGGAGTTATATCATTATTTTTCATCATTTTGTGTGGAGAAATGGGCACGAAATGCTGAAATTAGCTGGATGATGCACTGGAACCAACACCCAGCATATATTATATTCTAAGATTATAAAAACTACAGCACATTAGCATCAGTGATCATTAGTTAATACATCTACAGCTTATGTCCTGCCATGCAAGGCGGCTGGTTTGATTTGTACAGTAATACTGCAGAAATACTGGAGAACCCGTTATTGTTGAAAATAGGTATTGCAGAATTGTGCTGTGTTTTGTTTTTGGTCATGCTGCTTTAGGATGCTAACAGATCTTAATCTTAATAATCCTCTCATAATGGAAGACGATATGTGATTTAGAAGGACAAAGAACGTTTTGCGTACAGATAACGCTAAAGAAGCAGAGGTTTGAATCGGTCGCAACACGCAGTTAAAACCGAAACAGAATGAAAGGCCTGGGCACGACGGTTTGTGGGAACTTTTGATCCCACGCTGTCTGTCTGTAAATGTGGCACCGTTTTGGTTTGAATATAATTTCAGTTTAAATAAGAAACGAGAGTAAAGTAACTGAAAAACAACAATTTAAAAAAAAAAAAACAACCAACAATTTAAAAAAAAAAAAAAGAATAGCACTTTATTTGTGCATGGATAAAAATCAGTTTTACTTTCTTGTTGCGTGACATGAGGGGCGTTCATAAAAACAAAGGTAGATAATTGATCAAAAAATGACTAATTTTTTGTTCAAGTCTATGTACAGTGAGGCCTGGTGTTGTTTAAGGTTAGACTAAATTAAGCACCAATGCCTGGTTCCATTTCCTGCTTTTTTGCACACATTTGTTTGCTACAACTTCCCACTCAGGTTTTGAGGTTAGTGTGTTTTTGTTTTGTCTTTCTTTTGCAGTCAGTGTTCAGAGTTCAAACCTACAAGGATGCGGCCGCTGATAAGTCTTAACTGCTCACTGTACTATCTTCTCCAAAGTTCTCCGTGTTGCTCAACACCCCACCCACTAAATCTTGCCATTCAACCCACTAAGTGTTACATTTCGAGGTAGTCTCCAGAGATGAATACTGAGGAAAATTATGAGGCAATATTTTCTGCCTGGTATTGAAACGCGGCCCTTTTTCAGTCCATTGCTCAATAGTAGAAGTGAAGCGGGGCTGCAGGTTTTTCCAAGTGTAGCGGATCAGATGTTTATTTCCCTTTGCCTTTCTGCAGAATCCTGCACTTAGCCATCATCCATGAAGACGAACCCTTTGCTCAGCAGTTGATAGAGATATTCCCAAAGGAAGTCCTGGACATCCAAAACAACCTGTACCAGGTGAGTGCAGTTTAAAACACCCCCGACTCGACTCTTACAGCCACACAAACCCACCGCGGCCTCAATCCTAATGTACTTCCCCAAAATAGGCGTCTCGATTGTGGAAACAGTAGCAATTATTTATATCTGTGTACTTCCAGAGAAGTGTTTGTTCCTCTTTATTTGCAGTTCGTCTCCTCTCTCTCTCTCTCTCTCTCTCTCTCTCTCTCTCTCTCTCTCTCACGTCACTGTGGGCGGTTCCACTGTTAACTCAGAAGGGACTTTGCATGGAAACTCCCCTCCTCTACCTCCTGTAGAAGCAGAGTATCCTGGTGGGGATGTGGGTGGGAGAGTTATTCCAGTCGTTCAGGCTTTGTCAGGGGTAGAAGGCAGAGTACAGGCCGCTCAGATCGACACAAGAGTCAAAGGAAATGCTCGACGATGCAAAGTTCAGACTCAGCAGTGACTCAGTTTGCCATCCTCTCTCAACAGTCCACTGAAGTTGCCCAATTTCCTCTCTGTTCATTCTAAGGTGCATCTCACATGGACAGACATTCATCCACCCCCAAACATCTGCAAACAGCTTTCCATGTACTGCGTATTTATCTCTTTTGTGGGTTTTCTTTTGTGTCTTCCAAAGATATAATCAAGTTGTGCTGCAGAGTTTATTTAACAATGGGGCTAAATAATTCTCAAAATACAGGCACAAGTATTATATATATTGCATGGGTTTTTCATTTCAGTTTAGCACTAGTTTGAGTTAGTTTTTGTTTTGGTTTAATTTTGAGGAATTGACCACCTTTAATTTAGTTTTTATTTCGATTTAGTCTTATGAGAAACACCTTGATTTATAGGAGATGCTTTCAGTGTATTAGAGGTCCTATACAGTCCTTTAATACTGTGTCATTGAGGTATTTATGAGAATAATTTTATTTAATCTGGAAAAGTAATCTGAGTGCACATTAGGAAACACTGGTCTTTTTTTTTTTTTAGAAAGTATCTTCCTCTAAGATTAAATGTGCTAACTCTTGCATATGTTAATAAGATAAATGATAAAAACAAATGATAAAAGTGCTGGTTAGCTGATGTTGTCAGCATATATGATCAAGTGTGATTACACATATATATTGGTTTATATACATTCACACAATAGATTTATAAATCTTCCACTCTAAAGAACCTGTAAAGTGAATGTATTGGAATGTGCAGACAGTGTTTTGAAGTAGATCTGGTAGCTCTGAGACAAACATTCTTTTTATTAATTCACATAATTTCACATTTTGACCCAAGTCTGGTTCTTGGAAACTACAGCCATCCAGCAGTTTTGACTTTTTTTCTTTATTAACCAAATTTGGTAAAGTTGTGGAGGCATTTTACTTGTAGACCAGTGAGAATGAAGCTGATATCACCTGCAGTTCTGCTATTGCTTTAGTTTGTTTTTTAGTGTAATGTCAGTTAATTATTTTTCCATTACTAGTTTTAGTTTTAATTTTCTGTTACCTGTTGCAGTCCTGTTTTTGCACATTCAGCATTTTTGTTTGATAAGTCAGTCTGAATGTATTAAAAGTGTTTATCAGTTAATTGACTGTTTTATCAAAGCTTTTAGCTTGGAAACATTCCGGCATGTATTTGTTATGAAAGATAAGTGTTACAACCACAGACATGCACTTTGGTTTGTGTGTTTTATTCTAAGTGTTTTCCTCCTTTGTCTCTGACCTCCAGAGCCCTTTACATCTGGCCACGTACCTGAACCTGACAGAGGTGGTGAAAGGCCTGGTGGAGAAGGGAGCCAGTCTGCAGCTGCAGGACCAGGACGGGAACACGGCGCTGCACGTGGCCTGCCAGCACGGACAGACCCAGTGCGTCAGTCACATGACCCAAGATGTCTCCCCAAGCAAACTTGCACCGGTTCTCGAGACCCAGAACTGGAGAGGTACGAGAAAACCTGCAGAACCCCGTGTTTAGACATTTAGACGGTTCACTGGGAGTAGCTTTGTAGAAGTAAACTGAGAATATTGAAATGTAAGACAGCCTCAACAACAACAATGTCAACAGTTTTGACATTTTCAGTAGTTTTTTGTAGCTTTCTTGCTTGAATTCATAAGTCATTTTATTTTTGTTTTTATTCTTAAGGAGGAGTTCACTAGTTTTGTTCTTATTTAGTTTTAGTGTCAGCTATTATGAGTACAGCCTCGATTTATAGACGCTGAAAAGAGGAGGATGTGAAACATCAGTAAAGGTCGCATACTGTGCAAACCATTTTATTCTTATACAGTATAAAGCATTAACACATGGAGTTAAAATAAGAGCCAGTATAAACGGACTAAATGACCTTCAGTTCTGTTGCTCCATTTATTTGAGTTGATTTTACATTTGTCATTGTAATTTTTATTTAGTTTTTGCCTTTTGAAGTGTCTTATATTGTCAACCAGATTATTTTTCCACTGCTAGTCTTATTTTTCCTTAACTGTAATAAACCTGACAGGTGTAATAAAGGTGACAAGTCAGCATTTTCAGTTTTTACAGCATTTTTAATTTCCCCAACTCACTGACACTGATCCTTTTTTTTTTCTTTTTTTTTTTTTTTTACAATATACAACTTTTAATCAACATTTGAGTCTCAGGTTCCATGTTCTAATCAGGATTTGTACCCGCAGGTCTCACTTGTCTTCATTTGGCTGCACTGAACAGGCAGCATCAGATTTTGAAGCTCCTGATGAAAATGGACGCTGAGCTGAACATCCAGGTTAGTCTGGAAAACGACTCCTTACTTTACTGTCTGAATTGTATTGTTTTGTTCAATTTTTTTAATGGCTGGTCATGGCTGAAAGATGCTCTAAATCTTTCAGCTCGCAGAGCAGTAAAAAGTAGTTTGTGTCAGTAAATCTCATGCACCTGCAGCCACCTGTTGTCTCCTGCTCATAAAATAGAAGCTACAAATCTATGAGAAGAAGTAATCATACCCATAGCGTTAAAGGTGAGATGTTTTGAAGGCTTTTATACAGGTTTAATTGGGTCGCCCTGCCGTTTACTACGTGTGCTCCATTAATATTCCAGGTTTTGTATTCATCGCGCTCAGACTCTGTTTACAGGTCTTATGTTGTGCTCCTGTCTATAAATCCACTGCACCTGTGCAATGCTGATAGTGATATAGTGATATGAGCTGAGCATGGGGCTTCCTGCAGGATTCATGAAGACATAATTAGATTTGAGATATGATTAGTCTGGCCAGACACTCTTAACTTTCTATTGATGGACGGGGACATGGCAGTCCTGACACTACCCCAGACATTCCTCTCAGTTTAAGTCACCCGCCGAATATATCGGCCTGCGTCACACTCAACCCATTATGATTGTTGTTATTATTGTTTCAGGCTTCAACGGTGCAAAATTTGTAGGTATCAGTGCATACTTGAACCCAAAAATGGTAAATTACAGTTAAAAAAACCCCATTTATCTAAAAGAAATTGATTTCACAAACTGTTTTTTCAAGTGATTATTCAGATAAGTTCTTTATTTCATAAAAATCAACATACATTAATTGATATGAAATGTTATAAAAATGATTAAGATTGGGATTCTTCCTAAACCTACTCTACCTTTCACATATAAGTTAGTTTCTACATGTATTTTAGCAGCCAATGTGAGTTTTCTTTTTTTTAAATCATCATTGTCCAGATCTTTCTGTTTTCATTGTGAAATTATCCTATCACATCATAGAATAGAATAGAATAGAATCAAATAGAATAGAATAGAATAGAATCATTATGAGTTGTATATATGGAAACGGATTGAATTCAGTAAAGAAAAGAAAGCTAGACACTTTACCTTCTAATTACGATATTCTGAACCTATAAACTATGACAAATGTTTGCCTAGTTACCAGTTATTGTCGTATAAGATGGAATATAATGGAAAAAAATGCTGATTTTTACACAAAAATATGAATATATGTTTGAAGAATTAGATAAAATTAGATAAAAATGGTTGTGATTGACTGACTCCAAATCCATAATGCATATTAATGCACTGAACATATAAGATGCATCTATTTTCATTGGTTTTTTATGTTCTGTTACTATTACCTAGTTTCTTAACCCTGTCATTTTCTTCGCTCTCTCAGGAAGGTACTAGCGGGAAAACGGCTCTTCATCTCGCTGTTGAGATGCACGACATTACATCGGTGAAGCTGCTGCTCAGCAAAGGAGCCAGTGTGGACGCCGCCATGTTCAACGGCTGCACGCCGCTGCACCTGGCGGTCGGGAGGCAGGACGCCACCATCGCCAACCTGCTCTGCCAGTCCGGAGCTGACATGATGCTCCGAAACATGGAGGATGAAACGGCACTGGATCTGGCTGATGGCAACGATGATGTAAGTTGGTAGACGTTCATTTTGTCCGTAATTTGAACAATGATAGAAGACTTTTTTTATACTTTTAATAACAGTGTTTCCATAAATACTGGTAGAAAATGACTTGATGTGTTTGTGTCTTTCAGATTTTGGCTTTATTTCCATTCGATGACATCCAGATCTCTGGGCGGTCGGTGGTTGGTGTGAATTTTTGAGCTCTGCAACGTGGAATCTTGACGTCATCTAGAGTCTCACTGCATTTGCAACGTTGCATAGACAGCTGTATTTGAGCTAAGGTTTTCATTAATAGTGTCTCTATTTGTAGTACATTCTGATTTTGTTGGTATTTATCTTTTAGCTAGACAAATATGCACACCACAAAGATTGTCCTTCCCTCTTTGAAAGAGTGATTCTTTGTTGACTTGTACTTGAGAAATGGTTTAAAAAAAAAAAACAACAAAACAATGTTTCTGGGTTAATGGCTCAGTTATTTTGCTTATTTTTGCGTGGTTGTGAGTGCTAAACTGTCTATACACAGGCTCAAAAAATGTTAGAAAAATACCTCTTAATATTTTTAAGGTCTACAAACTGAATATTCAAACTTTTATTTTCTTAATGAAGGGGAAAAGGAATAAAGCAGGGATAAAAATGAATCTGCAATCAAAAGAAGACAAACTGATCTCATCCTTGCTTTCGTTTAAATAACGTGATATTAATATATAACACGAAATGCAGCTTCATCTCTTTGATTTTAAGGTTGGCTGTCTTGTGTTTTGAAACCGGTCCTATTTATCTATTTGCAGCAAATTGATACTGGTCTGTGGTGGCTTATCTAGTGGATATTGCAGTTCTAAGGTCATCTATTTTTTAATAAAATAAAATAAACAATAATTGTATCCTGTCTTCCTTGGGGAACTTAAACTAAGAAATACAGCCTGTGTTTATGCATGTCATTAAACGTTTTAATATTTTCACAGAGGAAACCTAGATGATGAATGTTAAATGATTTTTGTTCTGCATTGGTGGACATAGACTGGAAGCTAATTGTACATGTCACTTAAATTCATTTTTTAACCTTTGTGTTACCAGGCAAGGCAACACCTAGAAAGAAAAAAGAAGACAAGATTAACATTATCAGCAGCAAACTGGGATGAAAACAGGCCAAATAATATATTATATTATTATCATATAGGCTTTTGCTCTGATGTAAAGTGAACACTGTATATTATGTTTCATGACAGATACTGGTTTCAGTAACGGACTTAAACTGGGGTCGAGTGTCTTTAGAGGAGTTTTAGGAATGAGCACGAACCGATGCATAGTGCAGCGACTATCCAAGAAGGGCCACTTGATTAAATGAGAGGTTCTGTAATTTGATGAGCCCTTGGAGGCCTTTTATTTCGAGCTTGTTCCTTTTCCTTTATAAACATGCAATCCAATCCCTTTCTTATGCTCTTACCGTATAACCTTATACAGTCAAGTATTCTGAGCAGTCTGCACACCGAGGCTGAAAAAACCCCAGTTCTTTTTTTGTTTCCTGTCAGCTGCTTTTGTAAGGTGTAGCTGTTGTTTTTCTGTGACTTCTTCCTGATGCCTCCTGAAGTACAATCGCAGAGGAGCATCTGGAAATTCCACTCAGCAGTGTTTCTCTTTTTTTTTTTTTTTCCTTCAGGAAGTTAAACGATAAGTTGGCAGTGGATCCTCACCTCGTGTTTTCATAGAGATATCGACAACATTAATGCTCACCTGTGCACCCAGCTTAGTATTACATTCTATTTATTTTCCCTCTGTTCAGGTAAATAAGGGTTTGACGGATCTATTATTCATGAGCTCAAACATCTCTTGCTGTGATGACTGCTACTAACCCAGTAAACCTATTAGGTCAACAGCACCAACGTAGAGTTACGAAATTTGAACTACTTCCCCATTCAGTCAGCAGGCTGGGAAACTCTGAAATTATTTGTCTATATGTGTACGGTAAGTCATTTTTATGTTGCTGTAGGGCACGTTAAAATTAAACCACGGAGTGGAAAACACAACTGACAAGCCAATTTCACTTATTGTAATGTCTCAATAATAATGACAGCAGTGAAAACAAATGAACAGGGTCTTGTAACAAACTGTGGTTAACATTTTGAAAACACAGGCATTAAATGTGTTTCTATTTGGCTACTTTGCTGTATGAAGTATGCCAGTGGTAGTTAAATGACTTTAAAAATCTTTAGTTTTTACAAGGATCTGATGCAATAAAACTAGCCTTAAATACCTAAATAAGTGGAAATTTGTGTTAGAATATCAATCATGAAGTAGCAGCAGACTGTGGAATTGTTAGCCAAAACATGTTAGGAATTTTTAGCAACTATTTCATTATTTGACATTTGTATTCGTAATAGAGTTTTGTTACAGGTATAGTTGTTGCATAATTTTTGTAAGCCTAACAATACCTTTGGAGAGATTAGTCTAAATCAATGATGTGATTACATTTTATTTATTCATATATAAAGTCTAAAGTCTATTTTCTCAATAAAATTTGACATGATTGTGCCTGAATATTAACATTTTATACTATAATTCCACTACATCTAAGAGGCAAATATTGACATTTTTAAAACATGCTACATTTGTCTGACAGCCTACTGTTTCTCATCCCCTTCTTGTCCACCTAAAACCAAATGTCTTGAAATGTGTTGATTCTATGATGAACCAATAAAGGAAATTCTTCATCACCAACCAGCTACGCTCTCGGATTATGGAAAATGCTTCATCACATAGCAGAAAACTGGGCTTAACAAGCCAACAATGCTACAAACGTGATGATTTCATACAATATGATGCAGAGCTACATTAAACTACTCCACGGTACGAGGTCAGTCTTAAGCGTACACAACAATAAACACGACCTCAGTAATATGTATCCAAAATGTAGTAAAACAGTGACTCATTTTACTTCTCATGCTTTAAGTACATTTGCTGGTGAACATACATTCTTTTACTCTGAAAAAGTTTTCAGACACCCATAAAATTTTACACAATCTCAAATATTATCATGTTTGTTGTTAACAAAAACAAATAGCAAAACTGTATTCTGGACTGTTTCACCATGTCATGCCCTGGATGTGTTTCTAGGGGCATTTATCTTGCTGAAACATCCAGTTTTGACCTTGACGGAACAGTGCACATGCCTTCTGCATTCCTACTGGAAACGAATGGCCCAGAGTTCAACAGGTGTAAATTTTACACAATCACAAATACCATCATGAGTGCTGTTGTGTTTTGTGGCTTGTGGCTTGCAACAGACAGCCACAAATGCAAATGATTTTTTTCTTTTGTGTAGTGTTAACAAGAAAAAAAATATCAAAACTAAATTCTTAGTTTCAACATGTCATGTCTTGGATGTGTTTCATTATCTTGCGGAAACGTCCAGTTTTGACCTCGATTGGGACAGTTTACATGCAAAAGGGAGCATGTGGGTTTGGAAAATGTACATATTTCAATGACTAAAGAGTGATTCTTAATGCAATATATCACAAATGCATGTTTATTTTTTTCTCATACGGTCTGTAAGTAAAAGATCTGAATACTTCTTTCACCACTGCTTGTAGTTGAGTAAAAAGTATCTGGAGTTAGATCATAGCATTAAAACAAGCACTATTTCTTTTACTTTTAATGGTTTCCACTCGTTTTAATAGCTCACCGTTCTTTACATTGTTTACGTTGTGTGTTGCAGTTGCTCCTCCTCACCGATAGGGGTCAGAGTCGCCGGCGGGGCGCTGTTCTCCGTCTCGGCGCTGTTCTCCGTCTCAGGTGTCCTTCCGTGTTAATGAAGAGGAGGGGGCCTTTCCTGTTCAAGTGAACACATCGGCTATTGAGGATAAGTTGAAGACATTACAGCTAAAGGCGGCTCCTACCAAACACGACAATCTGTAATTGTTAAAACAGCTCCACCGGCCGGATTCGGACGGCTTCATGCTCTGTTCCAGCGGGGACGTTTGAGTGTTTGGGCGGCTGTGCTGAGCCAGGTGTCGGGCCACAGTGTGTGGGGAAAATGCCATCTTTTTCATGGAGGTAACGTTCACAGCAGAAAGAGCTAACTGGAAAAAATGAAATGTTAAGAATTTGCATGCAGTGTGGAAGAGCTTAGCTGATCGTAATTTGCTACGACAGAGAGCCATGAAAACCGTTATATTCACTGTCACGATGTTTTCGTAGAGCGTTAACAACAAGATACTGTCTGAAGTTACTAAGTGGAACCAGGACTAGGTATCTCTGACACCCAAAATATGAACTTATACATATGTTTATGTGTTCAAAGGTGTTATTTGTGATGTATTTTGGTATGTTGTCCAGTGGTGTTACGTTAATATGCGGTTTGTAGACTAGAAATCCACCCTTTTGTGTTTTCACTGCTAAAAAACATAATTGAAATGGAAAAACAAGTTTTGCAGAAGTAATAAAGCTATAATTCATATCTGGTTAACAGTAATGCTTGTAATAAATCATGTGTTGTTACTCTTTTCAGCAACTAATGAAGATTAGTTATATAGTTTGATTAAATACTACTAATACTGCTACAACAACTAATGATAATGATAATATTGTAGCCCCACTTTATAATATTTTATATATTTTTACTGTTGTAAAACAACCAAATGGCTAAGCAACAAATAGGTAAAGATAGATAAGACAACGATACTGTCTGCTTATCTAAGTGAAAGGGTGTGTCGTGAAATTTGATTTGGGTTTGGCCTCTCCTCCCCAAAAACACAAAGCTCAGTGTCCTTTATAAAAAAAAAAAAGAAATTCCATTCACCCAGTGTGTTAATAGACAAAAAAATGAACATAGAAATATAGCTGACAGCAGGGAAAAAAGTATGTGACCTAAAATTGTAAATGAAACCCACTCTGATAAAATAAAGATGACATTAGAATGCATAACATAAGGATAAAGGGTAAATCTTTGCGGAAAAACATTTACAGATGCTTTATGTGCAGTTTCTGTGAGGTATTCTGTCAAATTATTTTTATCTTTACCAACCCTGAGTTGTTTATCTTTGAGATTTATTTTCATACATGGCACTCGGCCTGTCACAAGCAGCCATTATCCCGTCAGGTAAACCTTGGCAGGGCTCTGTGTGTGTGTTTGTGGTGCAGCAGCCTGCCGGTTGACTGCAGAGTCAGTGCAGTGCATTCCTCCATCTAATAAGCCGCTTGTTCAGAGCCCAGGTTGAGCTGCAGTGGGCTTCTGACTGGCCAGACAGCGGCAGAGTCCCACACAAAGAGAGCTCTGTGTGAGTCAGGCCCACAGGCCCCCTGGGAGGAGGCCCGGCCTCGCTCTGAATAGGATGAATATTCACTGCCACGACAGCAAGGAACACACCTTTTTCATGGACGCTCAGGTTTCCTCTCAGGTGTGCAGGAGTTGTCGGTGTTATCTGGGGTCTAGCAGTGGGAAATATTGATGATGCCGCAATGATTACTTGATTTAGCAAATATCATTCAGCCATTAAGTTCATTAGCAGCTATTTTAAAAACTGAGCATTAAGGTTCAAGTATTTTTATAGGAAAAAGGATTCGAAGGATTGCAGCTTTTTAAATGTCAAAGTCTTTGGATTGTGGACTGAGCGAGACCTTTGGTTGTGTCACACTGGGCTTTGGGATAAGACACTCTACATTTTCAACATTCTCGAACACTTTATATTGTAGATCACTTCATTATTTGACAAAATTTATCAACCAAAATGCCAAAATACATTTAAAACTGAGTGATTCACTTTTTTTTTTTCCAGATTTACTGATCTATTTTCTAAACTGAATAATTATGTTTTCTGTTTTGTGCATTTTGGAGGGTAGCTTAAATTGATAAAATAGAATACAAGCATTTGCTGTGCATGAGCCTGTTCAGTCACTGTTTACTACACATACTGTTGTTTGTTGACTGGTAATATTTAACTTTTATGCATTACGACTGAATAAAACAAATGTATTCATTAAAACAGCCAGTATTTGTAGTCCTAGATCTAACTCTTCATTCTGCACATCTGTTTAACATGATAAATGGGTCATGTTGTTTTGAAAGATTCACCCTGTAGCATTTAACATGACCATGTCCAACCAGTTTTCAGTTTCTATTGTGTTGAAAAAATGCTGCATTTCTACTCCATTAATTGCACACACGAAGTGGAACTTTACCATCCTATTTATCACATTCACACTGCAGACGGATTGTTCCTCTTTGTCGCGTTTACGTTTGTGACCTAATGTCCTGTTTATCTCCCTGTAGGATTTGGCCTGCACTGGTTTTGCTTCTCTTCCCTTCCACTGTGGCTTCGCAAGAGGAGTCGTCACTGCTGGAAGGCTGGAAAGATGTGTGGCTCTTTCGCTTCCTCGTCAACATGCTGGGATATTCCACGATCATTATTCCCGGCTACCTGCTCATTAGCTACTTCAAGCGCACCAATTACCTTGAAACTGGTCTGACTTCATGACGCTGAGATTTATTTTTGAAAATAGTGTCAGTTAAATGTACAACTTTCACTCACTGTCAGTGTGTTTTGTTTGTTTTTCCAGGTAGTGGGCTTTGCTTTCCGGTCATAAAGGCCTGTGTATTTGGCAGCGAAGCCAAAACAGGTCTGTTGGATGACGTGTCGGTTACAACCAGGAATGAGGGTGATTCAGGCTCATCTCTCAGACAGGCAATCAAGTTAGTCTTTTGTGCTGCTGGGCTACAGGTAAGGATCTTCCCAGATAATACATATTAACTATATAATAGCCTTGCTGTTTGTGCAGCTGAGGAGGGAAATATTCCCACAGTTGAGTGCCAGGAGACTCTGTGTACAGTCACATCTCTGTGGTTTGCGTTTACCTGAAGGTGTTCTATAATACAGGATGTTCCTGTTTCTAATATCAATAGACCTATAAGAATGGCATGCTATGAGGCGTGTGGTTTGGTTTTAAATATATTGCAGTATGCGCAAAATGCTGCAATTTTCATCAAATGACTTGCAAAGCTCTATGTGGAAGGAAACGTCTGGACTCTGTAGCGGCCAATCCATGTGTGAAAATGGTGTCTCATGCTCCCTCAACCACTGTTTCACAATCTGACCCCGATGAATCCTGGTTTTGGCGTCTTGGAATATGTCTGTGTCATCAGCAAGCAAACAAATCTGCTGACGTTCACACTTGGTAATTCAGTATATTCAGATAGTCAGCTGACCTAATATTTTGGACACATAACATGGCTGTAACTAGACCTGACCAACTTGAGCCATCCCAGATCATAACACTGCCCCCACAGGCTTGTACTGTAGGCACTAGGCATGATGGGTAATCATCAGCCTCTCCTCTCACCCCCATGAGTCCATCACTTTGGAACAGGGTCAATCTGGACTCATCAGACCACATGACCTTTTGTCCATTGAAACGCAGTCCCTAAATAATAATATTTAACGTAATTACATGTGCAGGTGTTTGACATTCCTAGCTAATTACTCACCAGATAGAGCTCACATGTACGACCCACATTCACATCACAGACTCGACTGGTGAAAAGCTAAAGACATGTTTCTCCACAGGTGTCGTACCTGACATGGGGAGTCCTGCAGGAGCGGGTGATGACGCGTTCCTACGGCACCGCCGAAGAGGAGGGGGAGAGATTCAAGGACTCGCAGTTCTTGGTCTTCATGAATCGTATCTTGGCTCTGACCGTGTCAGGTCTCTGGTGTGTCATGTTCAAGCAGCCACGTCACGGAGCACCAATGTACAAATACTCTTTTGCATCGCTGTCCAACATCCTGAGCAGCTGGTGTCAGTACGAAGCCCTCAAGTACATCAGCTTCCCCACTCAAGTCCTGGCTAAAGCCTCTAAAGTCATCCCGGTCATGCTCATGGGAAAGATCGTTTCCAGAAAGAGCTATGAATACTGGGAGTATTTAACTGCTGTTCTGATCTCGGTGGGCGTCAGCATGTTCCTGCTGTCCAGCACGACGGGGAAACACCCGTCCACCGTCACCACCTTCAGCGGGATCATCATCCTCGTTGGCTACATCGTGTTTGACAGTTTCACATCCAACTGGCAGGACAACCTGTTCAAGTACAAGATGTCATCGGTGCAGATGATGTTTGGGGTGAATCTGTTCTCCTGTCTGTTCACGGTCGGCTCGCTGCTGGAGCAGGGTGCCTTCTTCGACTCGCTGGCCTTCATGACACGACATTCGGAGTTCGCCTTACATGCCGTGTTGCTGTCTGTGTGTTCGGCGTGTGGCCAGCTCTTCATTTTTTACACCATCAACCAGTTCGGTGCCGCCGTCTTCACCATCATCATGACCCTGCGGCAGGCCATCGCCATCCTGCTCTCTTGTTTCCTTTACGGTCACGCCATCACCCTGGTGGGTGGCTTCGGTGTGTCCATAGTTTTCTTGGCACTTTTCCTACGGGTGTATGCACGTAGCCGCATGAAGGCAGGCCGGCGGTCAGCGCAGCCACTCGCACAAAAGGTGTAGCACTGACCGGTGCCACCAAACTGGGAACTGAGACCACGTTTTCTGTGGTGCTTTTTCTGTGGTGTGTATTTGTTAAAGTTTTTCTTTTTTACTGTTTATTTCCATGTTTTTTTTCTTTTTAGCAACGGTACAGAAAGGGATTCTACAGTTTTGACTCTTACACCAAGATGCCCCCAAGGGGTCCATGTGATTTGTCTGGTCACCAGTCACAGAAGTTTCGAGTGCCTGTAAGATTGTCTGAGTCCCAAACTACAAACTGCCTCCTCACAGTTTTACAGTAGTTTTATTTCCTCAAAGCACCATATGTGGCTTGTGCAGCCATTTACTGTGACCCAGAAAATGTATTTTGACTGTACGAATTAGCATTATTATTATTATTATTCATGCCTGTTACTTTATGACATTGCCCCCCGTACTTGGCTTTATCTCAAATATTCAGTCACCTTGGTAAATACACTTTTCGTTTCACTGTTTGTTATTCAGTTGCTTATCTCACACTCCTCCATGTTGGAGCGCAGGGGCCTTGATGTGTCTTAATGTGGGCTTTTACCTTGTAAAGCTGTAAACATAGCCTGAACACATGGTGCATATATTAATGTTTAATTTAAAGAGTATTAACATGCTCCAGATACTACCATCTAGCGGGTGGTAAACAACTCTTTATGTTGTTATTACAAATTGTATAATTTTGCTCCAACATGGCTGAACCAGATGCTGCTGTGGGTTCACACTTATTTTTGTTGGCTTAACAACAACAGATTTTACTAAATGTTTGAAGATCACTCTAAATTCATGTAAATATAACTTTGAATTATTGTTCATTTCCAGCTTGTCTGTTGTGTACTTTTCGTAAAAACACTCACGTGTTTTCACTGTTCAATGTGAATGTTTGGTAAAGACTAAATGGATGACGTTGACAGTGTTTTTTGGGGGGAGAACAGAATGCATACAACGGAAATGCCGTGTACTTGGTGACTTGTTTTTATCATTCTAATATTTCCTCTGGTAACTGGATTAATAATAAAACACATTAAATTAACATAAAACTGTGAAGTGAAGAGGTTTGATTTAACTCGCATAAATTACAGCTATAGCGGAAAAAATGCAAATTAAGAAAAGAAAGCACTGATATGTAAATATGCTTTGATTTGTATTTTACTGTAGACAGTGTGAATACAACACATTTCATGTTTTTTCTGGTTTAACTTCATTTACTTTGAGTAAACACTCATTTATCACATTCAGGCTGCAGCACATCAAGAAAAAGCATAGAAATAAGACATGGGGTTTGGGGTATGTTTACAAATGAAACTTGACAAAACATGAAATATACTGTGTTCATAATGTCTACAATGAAATATGAGTCAAAGTACATTATAATAAACCACGTTTTAATTTGCATTTTCCATACTGTTGCAGCCATTTATGTGGGGTTGTAGGTAACACTGCATAGAAAAGAGAAACGGTTAAACCCATAGAAACTCTGGAAATAGGGTCAAACATATTTATTATTATTATTAAAATTATTGTACCATTTATTTAATTTACATTTCATTAGAAAATAAGAACTTAAACAAATGAAAACAATACCAGTAAACCTATAGATAAATACATTTAAAAAGGATTTATACAAGACATAAATCTAAAAGTTTGACTAAAAGGAAGTAAAATGATGAACAGGTTTGGTCAGTGCATTTATAGACATGTCATCTCACTGGAAATGACAAAACAAAAGATACTATTGAAGTTTTGATGGTTGGTTGCAGGTTTTCACAGGTCGAGGCGATGATGGAGATCCAGGTTTTTCCCGAAGTTTGAAGGAACAATTAGACATCCACTTGGGACCAACCATTAGATCTGCAAAACATCATTTAGTGTTGATGCACTCCACTTGGATTTAACAGTATTTTGATAAGGTGGTGCTCAGAATAGCTTGGCTGCTGTGTCTGTGAAATCCCCGTAATGTATAAATGCGTCACAGCACAAGCACCGTCCTTGCCTCCATCCGTGTTAACAGCTTGTACAATAACTCTCTGCATCTTCTGCATTATCAGCGTTGCGTAGCATTAGATACCGTTATCTTAGAAATGAAGTTAGCTATATATAGTTTAAAAAAATATATAGTCACACAAGCCCATACAAATGTTAACTACTACACCTTTTAGTTAGGTTTTTTGTTGTTTTTCTAATTAAAACCTGACACTGACATATTTATTACAAATGTACACTACTGTGCAAAAGTCCTGAGGCCACATTTAGTTTTATAGTTTTTGCAGGGTTTAAATAATTAACTTCTACACAGAAAATACTGTATATGAAATACACAGTGGTGGAGAAAAGTTTTTGGACACCCCATGCACTTGTGATATATTGCATAAAGAATCACTCTTAAGTCACTGAACTCTGCCAAGTATTGTGCCATTCTCCAAAACCACATGCTCCCTTTTGCATGTGCACTGTTCCATTGAGGTCAAAATTGCATGTTTCAGCGAAATAAAGAAACACATACAGGACATGACGTGTTGAAACTGTCAAAAATTTAGTTTTGCCATTTTTTTTCTTAACAATACACAAAATTAAAAAAAAATAATTTGCATTTGTTTGTGGTTATCTGTTGCAAGCCACAACACACAAACACAACACTCGTGATAGTATTTGTAATTGTGTAAAATTTAAACCTGTTAAACTCTGGGCCATTAGTTCCTAGTGGGAATCATTTCAATGTAACACAAAACAATAGATTACCTTAAAGCAAAAACTTCATTCATATAAAACCAAGTGAAGACCAGAAACCAGGAAAGGTAAGACAACATTCACTACTTTCTTCATAATATGACATTTATTTTTGCTCGTCTTTGTCTCGTTCAGTGAGTTTTAGCTGTGAGAAAAAAAAATACTCGTACTGTTGGATCTGTGAGTGTTAGCTTAGCGCTGCAAAGTTTGTTGCATTGGTGAGGTGTTTTGTTAAATTATTCACGACATACGTTGGTCTCGGATTGTTAGCTTGTTTGAGATATTTTCCATTTAGGCGCTTGTTCTATTTTCAGGAAATTAGTTTTGTTGAGCTTTTAGCCGTTCTGGTGGTTATGTGGAGGTACAAACTGTATATTGCTCCAAGCGTTGCTTGGCTACGCATTACCATGACAACATTGATGGAACTGCGGCTGCCCAGGGCAACAGGGTTTAAGAGGCAAATGTGTTCGAGCACTTTTTTTTAATGGGTTCTAAAGGTTAAAGTCACTATTAGTGTGACCCCTGACCCCATGACAAGAAGCAGTACAAACTATTATAAACATCTGACATGTGTTGAATGAAACCTGGTATAACATCAGAAAATTAATGCAATAAATCTCATATTGTCCGACCAAAAGGGTTAAAGACATTCTAAATAGAATGGGAGGTCACTTAAATATGACCACTTTGGTTCATAGGAGCTGTCTTTCCCTGAAACTTTAGTTTTTAATACTATACATACTACACATATATCCAGATTGTATATTAATACAAAGACAGAAATGCACGTGTAGTTTTTATATACACCATATCTGTTTCATTTATCAAGGACAGGTTCCCTTATGTACTGGCCCTGGAAAATCACTGATGGTCTCTTTCTTCTTTCTGTAAAAGGGTGTTGTTGGTGGAATTTTTAATATTACAGATGCAGTTTTAAAGCGGAAACGAATGGCCTTAACTCCACCAGGTCAGCATGTTTTCACTGAGGTGTCATGTATAAATAGTTTGCAAAAATGTCATTCTTTTTCTTTCCTGTTGTTCCTTTACGCCTACAACTCAGTCTCATGAAAAAAAATGAAATTTTTAAAAAAAGCCTCTGTATCGTAGACTGATTCAGACCACTGTTCTGATTCAACTGAGAACTGGGTTTTACTGTGAAGACGTTTCCCCCTGGTTTATCAATCTCACAGCTGCTCAGTGGGGGAATTTCCCTGCCCCTCTCATTTCACAACGTCCTACACCCCATCTGGTTTGGAGTGGTGCGTCACTGTATCAGCAGCTCCGTTCCTCTGTTCAATAATGGAAATGACAAACAAGAGCTGGGGGGTAAAAGAGGTTGCAGATATGCAGCCCCCGGTCCGACCAGTCAGTCTGCACTCTCACTCTGACTGCAGCCATGATATGGGCTGACTGTTTCAGCTTTATTAGCCAGCATGACTGGTTTTGCCATTACTTGAAATTTCCTGAAACAATGTACTGTCTTCTGCTAAGAAGTGGAGGAAGTATCCGGATACTTTACTCGAAGCGCTAACAGCACACTGTGAAAATAATTCAAGTTCTGCTTTTAATAGCCTATATGTGTTATGACCTTGTGTGAAAAGTAAAAGTAATTCATAGTACTGCTGCATTGACTCTGCAGCTAGATTAACCCTTAAAGACTCAGAACTATTTTTATAGCAACTTCCAAAGGAATTTTTCCTCTACATTTAGCCTTTCCTAAGTTATTTATCACCATTTATTGTAATATTTCCCTCTGCATTTTGCATTTTTCAGTGAAAATCAGGCATTCTTCTATGTTCACTAAAGCTCAGAGTAAATGTAAAGGTGATTTTATTTTTTTAAAAAGTGGAGAAAAAGTACATTTTTCTGCAAACTATATCATTAACTGATCATAAAAGCACACATCTACAACCACTATCGTTTGTCAAATATTTTACTGAAGATGACGGTGTTTCCATCTTCACTATGGAGCCTCTGAACGTCCAAGTGGATCACATATGATGACCATGAAAAGCTGAGAAACAGCATTTGACCTCATTTATTTCATTGTATTGATAGGATTAGTGGTTCTAAAGTTATTAAACATTTTAGATCAGTAGATGCTTTTGGTCAGTGGTGAATATGTAGATCTCTGAGGTTAAACTGTCATCATTGTGAAGCTCATCAAAATGAAACTAAATAACTTTCTTCAGATTTAATTGCTGTCGTTGTTGTCCTTGTATATGACCATAATGGTTTTACCTTATTGAGTCCACAAATTACCCTGTTTAACCCTCAAAGACCCAAACAGTCACCGTCAGAGACCAAAAGCATCTACTGATCTAAAATTTTAGTACCTTTTTAACCACTAATCCAATCAGTACACTGAAAAACTTCTGATAAAATGCAGTTTCATCAGATATGACCTATTTGGATGTTCAGAGGCTCTACAGTGAATAAAAACAAAATCATCTTCTGCAAAATTGATTCAGTTACTTGAAGGCACTGGATTTTTGTTCAGTTAATGGTGTATTTTGTTAAAATTGTCACTTTTGCTTCAGTTTTTTTTTTTTATATAATAGCCTTTCATTCTACTCGAAACTTTTATGAATATTTACATGATCAGTAAATTAAATATAGGAAAATACCAGCTTTTCCCTGAAAAATGCAAATAATAAAATGATAAATAGTGATGAATCACTTAGGAAAGGTTAAATATCAAGAAAATTTCATTTAGAAGCCCTCACCACAATAGTTCTTAGTGTTCAACAGTTGGCAGTTCAGTCTACAGCAATACATCATACTAGTGCGTTCTAGATGTGGTAGTTTTTATGCTGTTGTGTATTCGTGCATACTGTACCGCATTTGTCCAGCCTTCACGTTGTGGGCATAGCAAAGTGATTGTAAGGCTATTGTATTCCAAAATTACTAATATCTCCCAAAATATTGGTCCTGTCAACTTGCCGTTTTCGCTAGTCTCTTCCTTGAACAGAAATAAAAGAGTACACCAAACTGCAGCAGTCAGCTGTTTATGGATTTTGTGTGATGCCCGTGACACACAGACACACAATCAAGAGTCCACTTCCTTTTCATAATATAGACTAACACAGGTTCTAGATCCTCTGATACAGTTGATTCCTTTACTTTCTTTACCTTCGTGGTAAATTCCACTGGCAGTTTCAGTTGAATCACCTCTCAGCTGGCATGTCTGTTTCTGCACAGGAAATTTGACACCATGGCAACGTGGCCCTATTGTTTATCTGTTGCTAGGTAACCCACTTCAATGACGATTCTGTGATTCTGGGCAATTGTAAAGCTGTTGTATTCCAAAACTACTGATATCTCCCAAAATATTGGTCCTATCAACTTGCTGTTTCCACTAGTCTCTTCCTTGACCAAAAATACATACGTCTGCCAAACTGCAGCGGTCAGCTCTTTTTGGATTTCATGTGATGCCCGAGACACACACACACACACACACACACACACACACACACACCACGTCTGTCAATTTGTCATGAGCTTGGAAAAACAGGCCTGTTTTCAGCTTTGTGAGGGGATGATTTCCATTGAATCTGAAAGGGTTTGAAAGAGTTTATTTAATTAAAAATGGAGGAGTAACTAAATCTAACCACATTTTTTCTCTATGTTTAACTTTTTAAGTGATTTATGACCATTTATTATAATATCATCCTCTGCGTTTTGCATTTTCCAGTGTAAATCAGGTTTTTTCGTATATTTAATTGACTGATCACGTAGCTGTTCGTAAAATCTCAGAGTAAATTCAAAAGTAATCAAACAAAAACAGAGAAAACCGAAGAAAAAGTGACTTTTCAGGCAATATAGATCAATAATTGAATATAAAAGCACATTTTTACCGCTGTCGTTTGTCAAACCACATGTGTTTTACATGTGAGTCAGTGTTGCAGGAGATGGCGGTGTTTCCACTGTCCAAACGGGTCATAACTGATGACCATGAAACGCTGAAAAACAACATTTTACCTCAGTTATTGATAGGATTAGTGGATCCAAGTTATCATTTTAGTTCAGAAAATGCTTTTGTCTCACCTCATCATAAAACACAATGTGCTGCTTGTAGTTTTATACTTCACCATACAAAGTTAGATTTCCTTTGCAGAGGCCTTTTATCTGCACATTTTTTTTCTTCCCTCTCGGCGTGGGCGGTAATCCTGTCTCTATCTCTAGTATTTACAGAGAGATGTCAAATATGAGAAGTAACACGACGCATAATGAGCACCAAAATATTGTTTCAGATCATGACTAGTAGTTATGTTTTTTGTGGCACTGTGTAGTGTCAACGTCATGGAAACTAAATTATGGCGTTTATATTGTGCCTCCAAGCCTGCAGGATAGCATACGATACCAAAGCTGCCCTCTGTTATCTTATCTGTACATCTTGTTTTTCAGTGAAACAGTAACCTCACTTGGCTTTTATTGGTCTGTTATCATCACTAAGGCATTAATGTGTCTACACACTTAGGTCATATTGTACAGACAGACATACAGTTTATTTTATTTATTTATTTTTTTGGCCTTGAGTCGCGCAGCAAACTAGGCCACACCGACTTGGCACTCCACACTGTTTAAGCTCATTTTTGTGGCGTTTCTGCAAGACGCACAACGCAGGTAAAGGCGCGGCGGGCTTCAAAGGTCATTCCGAGTCGTGACACAGCACTCAAATGGCATGAACGTCAGCCCACCGAAACACCAGGAACCCCACTGTTATTGCACTTGCAGGTTCGAGGAGTCAAATGTTTCCACAGGAAGTGTGTTGTTAAAATGGGTTCACGTCACAGGAACCTGCACTGACTCTGGATGAACCAAGGAAATGGGTAGATTGTTATTGTTTGCGTCTTCTCCATCTACACGAATACTCATCGTATTTAAACGGAGATTTTCAGACTTTGGCGATGAGGTTGGAGTATTTACCCACAGGGCTGAAGTAAATCTAAGGAGAACTTCTACCTCCATCCAAGGTGCATGGAGAAAGAGAGAAACATGGCACAGGTCAACAACTCCAGCAGCATTAGTCACATAGAAGAACTTTATTAGACTCAAAATATTGAGTAATATTACCAATTATGATGAATACATAATACATCATAATATTACACTGTATGGAGTTCTGGATTTGCTGCCATAGAAACCATTTTATTTTCTATTATCATATTTTTTATAATGTATGTACATTTCTATCAACATACAAA
Source organism: Apogon talboti (assembly GCA_037367365.1). NCBI lineage: Eukaryota > Metazoa > Chordata > Actinopteri > Kurtiformes > Apogonidae > Apogon > Apogon talboti. The sequence continues at coordinate 5,193,921 of JAPQRQ010000017.1, forward strand.
CTGATACACAGGAAGTATGTAAACAGTATTCAAATCAGGAAAAAACAGTTTCTACAAAACCAGAGTGGCAAATATTTATTCCGACCTCCCTTTGCATATATCATTTATTAAATATTTTTTTCTCCAGACTATCAGAGATTTACTTGTTTATGTTTCTTATTGTTTTGTGCTAATTTTTAGTCGAGGTAACAGAGGTCACACTAAAAACTGACGTTTGCCTGTGGACACTATTTAGGTCTGGTTCTGTGAATGTATTGATAATACAAAGATCCTTTTTGGGGGCTCATGGGAAAGTGAATTTGCACCTGGCGATCAATAATACTGTATAATATGCCCATTGTACATTGTGTAGATATTAATACTGTATTTCCTGTACTGTATTTGCTGCTTATTGCACTTCTGGCTAGATGCTGAATTATATTTCGTTGCTGTGTATTTGTCCATGTTTAATGACAGTTAGATTCTGATACTGTGTTAGATCCCAATGATTTGTTTTTCTTGTTTTAATTGAGAGACACAGAAATAATAGATATGTATGCTCATTATAATCAGGCAAAGGTAAAGGTTCTGTTGGATTTTCACAGGTTTCGCACTGCTCTGTAATATTCTATTTTTACATGCGACGACGATCTGAAATCATTTTTGTTATATTCATCCATAGTTGCATTCATTTTTAGCTGAGATCTTGTATCGGTGATGTGAGAGTCAGATAGGTGCCTAGATCAGGGATATCAAACTCAATTTAGTTCAGAGGCCACATACCAGTAAAATAATAGGAATAATAACCTATAAATAATAATCTAAATTTTTCTCTTTAATTTAGTGTGAAAAAAGTTAAATTATATTATGAATAACCTGAGCAACCATGTACAACCTGACATTTCTTAAAAAAAGATATGTTTCAAGAATATTACCTCAGCTTATTATCAATACAATTCACTGATCATAGTGGATCTATTATAATATTAAAATTGCACTTATTTTTCTTAAGACATTTGAGACATTTAAGACAATGGTTTCTATTTGTTCAGGTTATTTACATTTTATTTTGAAAGGACAGTTTGTAAATGTAAATATTTTCATTATGTAACTGTACTTTAACACATTAAGCCAAGAAGAAAATTTGGAATTGTCATTACTTATAGGTTATTTTACTATTATTTTACTTGATCACATTGGACCACATGACTTTTGTGGAAGGATGTTAACAAATTGCTTAATTAAATCCATTTGGGACTTTTTGTGGCCAGGCAGTGTATAATGTAAACATACTAAAATGTCATTTATGTGTATTAATATTGTGTTGTACTGTATGACGTGGTCCCTGTATGAAGGTGTTGGTACTGGTGTTGTTTCTGAATGACACAGCTGAAGTTCCCCACTATCACTTAGACCTGAGAGGCTGTGAGTGACTCCGTTCAGGAGGGATGGATGCCCACACATCACTGTTTTACTGACGTGAGCAGAAAAAGCTGCCGCCTCCTCACACAAGACACGACTTCCAGGAAAAAGACATACCATTTCCCCACAAACGCTTCAGCTAAAGGGTGTGCTTTCAGTTTGTGAATGGGTTTTACTACTGCACGTAGTTCTGTGCACCTACTTTTTAAATGCCAGAAGTTCTGACGCTAATCCCTGCGTTAGTTATTTCCTGGATCATGTTTCTTTACTGTAAGCCTTCACATTTTATAAGGTTTTGTAACGAGTTGAAATATTTTGACATTCCTTGGACACAGCTTCTATAAGATTACATAGATGCTGTCAAATACATTAGTTCATTTAAATTAAGAATCTGCAGATCTACTATTTACTGTCCCATCTACATAGAGATGTACTTTTTTTTATGCATTTATAGTCATTTTGGTTGGATAATTAAAAGTTGTGTGAATGTTTAGGTAGCTTGTTTTGAAGACTGAAACAGAATACCAGGTGCCATTTGTGTCAGGGTTCAAGGTAAATGATCATAGTTCAGCCAGATACACATTTAACCATAGAAATTACAGGTTTATGCAACTACTGATCTCCCTGGATTTGCCCATTTGTACTGTAAAAAGTCTGTATCTCCACTAGTGTGACTTATGGGTCATATCATTGATCAGCTTTAGTCAACATTACACAGGGAACAAAGTGTAGACCTTCCTTAATGTTAAAACCATGTAGCATCTCTCCACCTAGTGGCCATTTGTAAGAACACTCTAAAAGTGTAACATTTGAAGGCCTGCCCCTATAATTATTCACATATTCACAGACATTAAGAATAGAACAAAAAAGGGGGAAAAAAAAAAAAAGGTAGACAAAACTTGGAACATAAGGTATTACATCTTTTATTTGCAAAACAAGACTTGGAATACAGACAAGCCTGGACTCAGGCAAAGGAATCTTACAGTCCTCTCCATGCAGCGTACAGTTGTTGCACATGTGTAGAACCCACCCAAACCGTCACCAGACCTGATCCGATAATGGAATGTACCATTCCCATGTTCACACAGTTACCACTCCGACATTTAAAACTCAGTGCAACAGGGTACTCGTTAAAACAAATGTGCTGTCACCATGAACTTTATACAGCGAAAACCAAAACAGCTTTTCTTAAAAAGGTCTTGCAGAGTAATGCTCTGGACAGGAGAGCAACACTGGTCCACCACACAACATGAATGACTATTTGTTTTGCAGTTACTGCAATTTTAAGGATGAACAATTGAAAAGTGAGGTTAAAGTGTTAGAAATCTGGGGAGGGTTGGTTTAATCTACTTCTTCCATGCGTGAGGCGTCATCGTCACCGTCGCCTTCTAGCGGGGGGATCTCGTCTGGGACGGATGTAGAGGTGGCCTCCTCTGTGGTAACGTCGTCGTCATCAATACCTAGAGAAGCACAGAAAGATTAAGTTATTTCAGAGCAATAGTAATGAAATAAAGATCCTGATATTGCTTTTGTTTTTGTCCTCACCCAGGCCAAGTTTGATCATTCTGTAGATGCGGTTTGAGTGGGTCTGTGGGTCGTCCAGGGAGAAGCCTGAGGACAGCAGAGCGGTTTCAAACAGCAGGATGACGAGGTCCTTCACAGCCTTGTCGTTCTTGTCTGCTTCAGCCTTCTGCCTGAGAGTCTCCACGATGGGGTGGTCAGGGTTGATCTCCAGGTGCTTCTTGGCCATCATGTAGCCCATTGTGGAGTTGTCCCTGAGTGCCTGGGCCTTCATGATCCTCTCCATGTTGGCCGTCCAGCCGTATGTGCTCGTCACGATGCAGCAGGGTGATGACACCAGTCTGTTGGACACCGTCACCTGGAGGACACAAGAAAAACACGGTAAGGTTTAAAAACATGCACACAGAGGGTCTGTAAAGCAGGCTGACCCACAGTAGAAATACAGACAGGTTTAAGTTAACAAAACATGCACAGTCATGTTAGAAAATGCTCAGATCAGAATGTCCATCCAGTTTAACTCACACCTGAAACATGTCTAAATGTACATACAGCATTTGAAGGGGAAAAAAAAAAAACAAAAAAAAAATCACCTCTGAATGCTCATGTTAAATGGTCAAACTTATGCTAATGTCAGTCTTTTCTAATTGTTAATTAAAATACAAAAACGAGCCGTTAGATTACATTCACCACACAACTGTCTGAAACCTGCAAGTCAAAATACATCAGTGAAGGGGAAAAAAAAAAAAAAAAAAAAAAAGAACACACTCATTCAAGATCACGCTTAAGACACAGGAACTTTTCTTGCAACCAAGTAACTCACCGGAGTATAAATTTATGACGACTTAGGAAACCTGTTACCAAACAAAATACTGTCAAAGAGTAATCCTGAATCTTAACATGTAAGCCTGTCTGAGAAAATGAGGAGGGAAATAAAATTCCAAATGTTTAGAATCCCAAACCTTCTCAACTTTCTTGTCAAGGATCTCCTTCATGAGCTTGCAGAGGTTCTCGAACTTGGCTTTGTCCTCCTCCATCTTTTTCTTCTCTTCCTCATCTTCTGGGAGCTCCAGACCCTCTTTAGTGACAGAGACCAAGGTCTTGCCATCGAACTCCTTCAACTGTTGGACACAGTATTCGTCGATGGGCTCGGTCATGTACAAGACCTCGAAGCCACGTTTGCGGACACGCTCGACGAAGGCAGAGTTGGCGACCTGATCTTTGCTCTCACCTGAATGTGAACAGAGTAAATGAAGATCAGTGGTCGTCTAACAAACTGAACATCAGCAGAAGGAATGGTATTGCATGCTTGTGACAGTCGTACCGGTGATGTAGTAGATGGACTTCTGGTTGTCCTTCATGCGGGTGAGGTACTCTGTGAGGGAGGTCATCTCATCTCCAGACTGGGAGCTGTGGTAACGCAGCAGCTCAGACAGCTTCTTGCGGTTTTGAGAGTCCTCATGGATACCGAGCTATAGATGGGGGAAGGAAAAAAAAAAGTTACATATAAACCAACCACATGCATGGAAGAAAACTGAAAAATAAATAAATAAATAAATACATACTAACTGATCTCAATCACCACATCACTCACACCAGGAGAAAACTGCATTGTCACTTGAGGACAGATGTAATATGGGTCTTACTGAATAATTTATGGTAACTGTACTAGTCTACTTACAAATTTAGAAAATCTAATTGACTAATCTAGAGCAAGCTTAACTACACAATATTAAGAGGAAAAACTAGCGTCTCAGCTTTGGGGTCAATGTTTTACTCTGCTTTGCTAAAGAGTTGGAACTGTAGCAACAAGCCTTAGACAAAATAGACCTTGTGAATCCATGGAAATGCACTGTAGAAGCAAACGTAGGGTACAAAATAAAGAGCTTCCATTAAGAACGTAAGGTGATAAGTTAAAATTAATACTTATTACATATGTTTGATTTAGTTACCTTGATGTTCTTGGAGAACGCCTCATAGAACTTCTTGTAGTTGTCCTTGTCCTCAGCCAGTTCAGCAAAGAGCTCCAGACACTTCTTGACAATGTTCTTACGGATTACTTTAAGGATCTTGCTCTGCTGCAGCATTTCTCTGGAGATGTTAAGGGGCAGATCTTCGGAGTCCACCACACCACGGACAAAGTCTGTAGGCACACAAAAATGGAATTACATGAGTTGTCCAAACATTGCAGTGCCATTACCATCATTTAAGAACCAAAATATCCATCAACTATTCTTTGCACTTGCTATGGTTGAGCGTGTGCTTTAGATATTTAATAATTAAATGTTAGAGCATAGTAGTGCTTTAAATAGCTAATTTGACAAACGTGATTTTGAGACCACACATCTGTGACCGGACTTTAGTCAAGGTCACTTACTCAGGTACTCTGGGATAAGCTCTTCACAGTTGTCCATGATGAAGACTCTCCTGACGTACAGCTTGATGTTATTCTTCTTTTTCTTGTTCTCAAAGAGGTCAAAAGGTGCACGACGTGGAATAAAGAGCAAGGCCCTGAACTCAAGCTGACCTTCCACTGAGAAGTGCTGAGAGAGAGAGAGAGAACTCATTAAAATATCATTCAGCAGTGTGTGATCTGTTCAGTGCAGAGGTTTTAATCACATGTGCCCATTTAATTGCCACTGCTTACCTTGACAGCCAGGTGGTCCTCCCAGTCGTTTGTGAGACTCTTGTAAAACTCTCCGTATTCCTCATTTGTGATGTCGTCTGGATTCCTGGTCCAAATGGGCTTTGTCTTGTTCAGCTCCTCCTGGTCGATGTACTTCTCCTTGATCTTCTTTTTCTTCTTCTTATCCTTGTCTTTGGAGTCCTCCTCATCATCTGAGCCAACGTCCTCGATCTTTGGCTGGTCCTCACCGTCTTCCTTCTCCTCCTTCTCTTTCTCTGCCTTCTCCTCCTCTGCCTCGTCGTCACTGATCTCCTTGTCACGCTCCTTCTCCACCTACAAAAGCGAAAAGTGCATTTCAATTTGATTAACAGGTTTAACTTCTTCAGAGCTGAAAGTTAAGTATGATGCTGTCAAACTTTGGTACTTACAAACAGGGTAATGGGGTAGCCAATGAACTGAGAGTGCTTCTTGACAATCTCCTTGACCCTCTTCTCCTCGACGTACTCTGTCTGGTCCTCTTTCAAGTGCAGAATGATTTTTGTTCCACGAGTAATGGGTTCTCCTATTGATAAAATAAAATGCAAAACTGAGCTTCAAGGACACATGTCAAACTACAATTTCCTTCCTGTGTGATTTGAGAATTCCTACAGTACAGAAATGCACACTGTAACTTTCAAATTATGCAGTAAGGTGCACGCCGGCAAGTATGTTATGCGATACGCTGGCATAAAGAAGCCATATCTCAAATGTACATCTTATTGGCTTTGGTAATGATACAGGGATACATACCGCTGTTGACCTTGACGGTGAATGAGCCTCCGGCAGAGGACTCCCAGGCGTACTGCTCATCGTCGTTGTGTTTGGTGATGACGACCACTTTTTCAGCAACAAGGTAGGCAGAGTAGAAACCCACACCAAACTGACCAATCATGGAGATATCAGCTCCAGCCTGAAATAGAGTCATTGTTTTAGGACACTTTGACTTGCAAAGCTACATATTCGCCTATTATTAGTTATTATCTACCATTAGGGAAGACAACAGGTTTATCTTCGTCTTGTAACCTTCAAATTACAGTGAATCCAGTTTTTTCCTATCTTTACCAATTTACAGTCCTTCAGAGGGAACTTTGTGTTAAGTCACTCCAACTTTTTCCCTTTAAACATTTGAGATTACAAGTTAATGATTGTTGCCTTAAATAGAAAAAAAATACCAAAGTGATACAAATATTTAGTCAAGGTAAAGCCATTCAGACAGACTTTGCTCTCAAATGTGCTCCTGGTGGGTCAAATACACTTGACATTGTCGTTAATCATTGCCATTCACAATATTATAACTGTACAACAGAAACAGCAGCCTTGTTGTCATACACCTGTCAACACCGCACTGGATGAAATTCATCCAAAAACCAGAGATAATTTGGACTTTGGTCAACTCTATTTAAATACATGCAACCTTTCTCCACGTCAATATTTGGGCATTCAGAACTATGAACTTTTGTCATACCTGCAGGGCCTCCATGAAGGCCTTAGTGCCAGACTTGGCAATGGTACCCAGGTTGTTAATGAGGTCAGCTTTGGTCATTCCAATTCCAGTGTCAACAAGGGTGAGGGTGCGGTCAGCTTTGTTTGGGATGATGTCAATTTTCAGATCCTTGCCACTGTCCAGCTTGGAGGGGTCAGTCAAGCTTTCATAGCGGATTTTGTCCAAAGCCTGCAAAGTTGGCAAAAACAGAGGTCCATTATAGATTGTTTTTAGATCATCATATAGGTATTGACCATTTCAGCATATGCTCTAAAAGTAACTCAGGGGACTTACATCAGAGGCATTGGAGATCAACTCCCTAAGGAAGATCTCTTTGTTGGAATAGAATGTGTTGATGATCAGGGACATCAGCTGAGCAATCTCTGCCTGGAAGGCAAAGGTCTCAGCCTCCTCCTCTTGGTGCATTTCTTCAGGCATCTGCACAATAGAAAGATAATTCCATGCTTACTACTGGGGACGCTTTGTATAACATGTAAGAAACAATCATTTGTATAATTTTGACTGCTCGCTGATATTGAAAAAAGTCATTCCTTTCAGTTTCTTTTAGTCGTAAAAAGGGCCCTTAATTTGATCACGTCCATAGGCCGGTTTCGCAAGGTTGGACCGCTGCCATCGTGTTTCCACAGATCAGCGGAAGTAGCAGTCAACCAACATGGCGTCAACCGACAGACAATGGACTCCGCAAACACGTGCTAACGAAGAGCAACTGATAAAACGGTCATAATCTCTGATGTACTGCGACACAAGACATAGTGTGACTTGAAAGAATTAAATGTAACTTTCGTGTTGTAAACGATTACAAGGATCTCCCTGAATCACCGATCGTAATTCGTTACTTGGATGTTAAAATCGTGTACAGTATAAATCCAGAGTCGAAATAAACGTCAACACCATATATGTGTATTATCGCAATATTAACGGTAACGTTCCACATCTGGCCACGTTAGAACAGATCGTAACGTTGTCGTTAACCATCACCTTACTAGACAAAAATATTTGAAAGACTTTATCTACTGATGAATTCACTACTGTATAAATCTAGTCATCCAGATCAAATGTGTTTTTATTTTAGATGACAGACGGCCACATAGTTAACGTCAAATAAACCGAGTCGGCTGAGTTTTCCTTAGAACACCTGACTTGGTGCAAACCAAGCCTGGTCCGGCCTAAAAATGCTGCAGAGTGCCGCATTTATCCTCCGCCTCTTCACAACACGCCATTTGGCAATGACAGCAAGTGTAAATTTCACTGTATTATCACAGCTGTCTTACATTACAGCCCTCGGACCGAATAATAACTGAAAAATGCCAGCTAAAGCCGACAAACTGTAAACGTTAATGATGCTAAGGTTATCGTGACTCATGAGCTCTCATCGTGGACGCATCCATTTTATTGTTCAGCGATGGGACAAAACACTCGGAATAAACGAAGACGACATATCCCGATCACAAAGCAAATCTTGGGTGTACATACCTTGTTTATTTCGGTGACTTCTTGAATAAAATGCAACCACAGTAATGTCCCTTCTGCTCTCTGACGCAGGGAAAAGGAAAGGGACTTCCTTTTAATAGACCGGAATCTTTATACACATGCGATTCAGTGGGCATATCCATCCGCGGAGCACCCTCAACCAGTGAAAGTAGTCTACTGTTAGAGATGCTCTGTCATAAAATCAACATTTGTGGCCATTATATTAGTATAAACAGTGACTAATGAGGCTTCGGGACACAAAAAAATAGAGAACAATAAAAAAAGAGGTCTTAAATACTATACATGATAAATAACAATTAAATGTAGGCATATGACTGAAGTAGATCATGGTGCACATAATGTACTAGGAGCATGTAGGGGAGATGTAAGGAATGTACTCGTATCTATAGTAAAGTAATAATTACAATGATCATATTAATAAAGATATAATAATAATTCCGACTTTCGATGTTTTTCGTGTACATGTCCAAGAAAGCACTAGTCAAGAGACCGAACATTTTTGTCCTTAGAATTTACCGTGTGTTGCCATAGGTAGAAATATTTGCATTAATATAAAATATTACATGGAGTATATGTAATAATTTGACGTTTAGTAAATGAAAGATTTATAAATTAGTATGGAACTTTATTATCTCACGGAGGAATATTTCAAACCAGAAGGAAGTAATTCGGTTCTTCTAGCACCTTCCATGAAAAACCCGCCTAAAATGACGTCACGAACTTGTCAGCTCCAGGCCTCGCGCTGCCCAGCTGCTGTCAAGAGCTAGCACAACAAAAAAACCATAGCAACCAACCGATCTAATAATAATCCATGGTAACCAACAATTTAACAGACTGAAGAATTATCATTAACATATACAGAAGTATTAGAATCATATGTACTGACAACGTATTAATTCATAAATTAACTTTAAAACTGTCTTAAAAACAAATAACTTTACATCTTTACAACATTACATTATCTTTAAGGTAACAGACGAAACAAAACATACAAACAAAAATATTCTGACGACGAAGACAAGATTCCCCATTACAGAAGATTTTGCATCACAAAAACTCAGAAACTGTGCAGAGATTGGCGTTTGTGCTGCATGATTTCCATCCTTAACCGATATTAATGAGTATTTCTGGCAATGCAGGATAGCAATTTCTGTTTAGGCTTTAAGTTTAAACATTTTTTTAGTGGTTTGACTTTGTGTTGACGAAAATGTGTGCATTCATGAATACTACACACACCGTCCTCCCGACACCGTCTTTGTTTACTGGAAGAAACGTAATAACTATGTTAATCATTGACAATTGATCTAATTAGTTTGTTAGCTTTCCAACAGCTATGTTTACAAAACAGTAACAACATAAAAAAACCACTAAATGGCAGATTTACATGTAAGAGGAGTCAAAGCCCATTCATTGTGAGTAGTTTTAGAAATAGCTAAGATGCAATGCTCTTTGTATTTGTCTTTTTTGTTTCCCTTTAATTAACATGGCATTGTATTTGGTTTAAGAGAAAAACGGTTTATTTGGAGCCAGGCAATTTCGATTTAGGGGTTGTGTGATTTATGAGCATGGCTTAATCCAAAATACAACATATCAACAAATCAAATACATTAAACTGTACATTACTACCAGCTCTCTATGTATAAAGTTGTTTTTTTTAATCTGCCTAAGATTTAACTGAATAACAAATGAAATTTCTGTTCCTCTGTTTCTTCTGTTGTTTCTCTGTCACAGGCATATATTTAGCTGAAATCTTTTCAGCAGTTCTTTAACGAGATAAATCTGAAGTCTTGACGAATATATCTTTCAATGTAGTAATATATTCGCCATGTACAGATAGCTTTACGTAGCCGCCACTTCCCGATAAACAAAACAAGCGCAACTGTGGTGTTGTGCATAGTGCGCCTGCGTCAATGTTTTTGAAGGCCCGTGAGTAGCCAACGTGCTAATCCAACAAACGAAACATTAGGCAGACTTTGAACATTAATTATCTTCGGATAGCGTTTTTGTAGCCCCCTTAAACACCGCCGGACACTGGGTAAGTCTATATCGACATGTTCGTGTTTACTAAGAAGTCATATGTAGTGCTCTGTAATTAGTTTTTGTACCTTAGATAACGTCAATTCGACCTAGCGTTAGCTTAGCCCAATTTAGCCGTACCGGGAGATAGTAGCGTGCTCAATGCAAACTAACTAGTTTGCGCGTTTTGGTAACCTTTATCTGAAATAAATCTGTAGTGTACAACTTAATGTGTCCCGGCAAAATGAACTAATAACACAGTTGCCGTACGTCTTTCGGAAAGTAAGCTAGACTCTGTTTCTGAGCCTAAGCTACGTTAGGCTAATTACAGCTTGCTATCAGTACAGCTGGGGATAAAAAGTACTATGTCAGAAATGTGACAGACTAACATTGGAAAGACTTACAAGTTTTTCTATCGGTACTGAATGATTGTACTTGCATTTGTTTCAATAGTATTTCTGATATTGAGTTATCATTGTTCTGATTGTGAAATAAAGTGTGGGTTTAATGCTTTATGCTTAGGAAGACTAATAACCGGTGCTGCTACTCTCCATCAGGTCGGTTCAGTACACATCCAGGATGTCCTTCCCCCCTCATTTAAACCGGCCGCTTCTGCCACCCCCTGGGATACCCCCTCAATATGCTGGCTTTCCCTCTGGTAAGCACTCAGTTGAACTACCAAGAAGTGCAGCTATCTTGTATTTACTTTGGTGCTGAATTTTTCCTCAGTGATACAATTACATGCGAGTGACTGGAAACTTTTAATATTTACTCTCATATTATTGCTAAATTCAAAGGTGGGAAGTTTTCTTAATATTATCTTAGGATTATTATATGTTTATTTCATAATACATAAATATTCTCTTGTTGATGTATATTTAATATGATGGTTGCAGGAACTCCAATGATCCCAGTCCACATGGGCATCATGACGCCCACCCCTGCAGTAATGGTGCCCTCAGTGCCAGTGGTCAGTAAGCCTCCTGTACCGAAGAAGGATATTCAAGCTATGCGAGCCAAAGAGAATGATGAGAGCAGCGGTCCCACAACAACTGTGTTTGTGGGGAACATATCAGAGAAAGCTTCAGATATGTTGATCAGGCAGCTGCTGGCGGTAAGAGACAGAGTAGCGCTGGTACTCAAGCTGGTGAATTATGTTGTTGGAAAGTAGTGCGTTTTGTAATTTTATAGACAAATTACCGGAACTGTTAGACACATTTTATTAAATCCACATCCCTTAAACTTCACTGTTCTCATAAACTTTTGAACATTGTGCTTGCTTTATAGAAATGTGGAATTGTCCTTAGCTGGAAGAGAGTTCAGGGAGCATCTGGAAAACTTCAAGGTAACTAATATCTTCATTGTCATTGAGTATTATTCCAGAAAATACTTTGGTCCAGGTTGTCATGTCTACAATAGAAACAGACCTGGGTTTGCTTGTGGACAATTTTGTTGAGTGTCTGTGAATTAGGTTACTAAGAGTCTGGTTAAGACTACCTCTAAATGTAAAGTGTCATGGTTTAACTTTTGTTATGACATGGCGCTGTGTAAATGAAATTTGATTGACTGACTGACTGTCCTTATTTATTGGTACTGTATTTCATGTAACCTGTACTCTCACTAACTGCCTAGACTCTTTGATATTAAATAATAAACGCATAAATAAATAAATATTATTGATAAATATTTTTATTCCGTCGAAGAATGACTCTGTACTCTAACTTGTCTTTGTATCTTTTTTTTTCTGTGTTGATATCTGTTACAGCCTTTGGTTTTTGTGAATACAAAGAGCCTGAGTCCACATTAAGAGCACTGCGCCTGCTTCATGATCTCCAGATTGGAGACAAAAATTTGCTGGTTAAGGTAGATGCCAAGACTAAAGCCCAGCTAGATGAGTGGAAGGCGAAAAAGAAGACTGCGAATGGGGTGAGAAATCTGCTTTTTTTTTTTTTTTGTGGATAAATTTGAGATGTCCCACCTTGCGTCTATGTTGTTTCCACTCTTCTATGTCTTTGTTCAGTAAAGGAAAGATACATATAACTACTGCAACAAAATGAGAATACATTAAAGGAACCACACAATACCAAGTAGATTTTTTTCTTTAAATTTTGATTTTTCCAGAAAGAGAAGGCTGAGGATGGTGGAGATGATGAAGAAGAGGTCTTAGATGAAGAGACAAAGAAGAAAGACCAGATTATTAAAGGTGCCATTGATGGATTGATGCGGGAATATGCTGCAGAGCTCAACGCGCCATCACAGGATGAGGACTCTCAGCGAAGAAAGAGAAAAAAGGAGAAAAAAGAAGAGGTATTTCAATGTCTTTCCTGCATTATTACCTCAGTATTCTTCACTTTCCTTGTAAAATGTGCAGATTATTTAACCATGTCTTTGTGGTCTTTTTTTTTTTTTATAAACAGGATGACATTAACACTATTGATATGGAGGAGGACAAGAGAGACCTGATTTCCAGAGAGATTAGTAAATTTCGAGACACTCACAAGGTAAAGTGACTCTTTTGATCTTGTTGTTATTACAGGGTTTGGACAGCAGCTCCTCACATAGTTCACTCTTATACTTTGCACATGTAGAAAAAATTGACACATTTACCATTTACACTGTTGCAAATTGGCAGAATTTTTCCAATATTCTATTAAATGTTTGATGTTCAGTGTTCAAACATCACAAATAGGCAGACATCTACTATTTATGTCCCCTTTCTCAGGGCTGATTTGACACCTTTGACCACCATAGTAAAACTATCTAGGTGTGACCATTATAGATCCATTCTTCATTCATCACACAAAAATGCATGGAGACAATGTAAAGTTACTTAAAAGCTAATCTATTCATTAAACCCCACCATTATGATAGTGATCATATGGTGACTAAAGCAAGATGAATCTCAGAGCTTTGGAAAAAGTTGCGAGGATAGGATGTAAGTATCAGCTTTCATTTATTATATACATATACTGGGCGTCCCCCTCTTGAGGGCTTGCATAGGGGCAGCTGTACCGCATTGTTGTTTGTTGGCCAGGGCTTTTGATGCTCTTGATACAGCCAACCATGTGACATTATAAAAGTTCCCCCATTTTTTCTTTCCTTTATGACAGAGTTAGTGGTACTTTAAAAGCAGGAGTGTCAGTGAACCTGTGCGAGTCCTCTGTAAGATATGGTCTGTCTTAATGGTGTTCAGAGACTCTTGTCAAATAACCACTGCAGTGACTTTGGCTGTAGCCTTTATTATGCTAGTGCAGGGGGGCGCCCTCTCCACAGCGGCACGTTGATCTGAAGACTGACAAGGTACGTGCTCTCTGTATGTGATGCTGTGATTTCTTTCTTCATCTATCCACCAGGCTCTCTTGCCACATTCAAGTTAATTCAGGTTTTCACTGGATCTAAGCGAAAAAAGCTAGAAAAGTTTATCAACATCCCAAACAAAAAGAGTGGCATATTTGATTGTTTGTTGTTTTTTAAAGTATTATTCAGGGTTTTTTGTAGCTGTGATAACAATAAAACACTGCTTAAAGAGATGTATCACAGGACACAATGACACATCTGTCTGATTGGAATAGCAAAATCATGTTAAAGTAGTTTTGCTGCTGATCACTGCAGTCGGACAAGTGTTTGTACAATCGCCGGTAGACACCGTAGACAGGTAAGTAAAATCAACTGGACAGATGCAAAATTGGATACCAACCTAGCATTAAAATATGGATTTGTACCAGGCGAAACACATGAATAATAATTCAAATTGATTGCTAACATTTCCCACCATTTCATTAAAAAAAAAAATTTCTCCTGAGTTGCATTAGACCCAAGGCTTTCATTTTATTGCATGTATATTATCTTCAAACTGTTAAATGACACAATTTACAGCATTTATCATATTAAATTACTACTTGTGTAGTTACATCACAATTTATGAACTTTGAATGTAATAAAATGCATTATAAGAGCTTGTGTCCGCATCCGATGCTGTTAAAACTATACATTTTGGTAATTACACGACTAGCCTTGTGTCTAATGCTGTACCTTGGTGTGTGTGTGTGTGTCTGAATAATGAGCCACGAAGAACCATTGAAGACAGCAGCAGGGGTAAGACCGCTTCTACAATTTTATTAATCTGTGCAGAAATGTAACTGATGTCCATTTCTTGTTCTAGCATTTTACCAAATGCCTTTGTATCCATTGAACTAAAGGTTGTTATTGATGATTATGATGATATTATGAGCAAGACAGAATCCCATAACGTTTTTCCCTTGTATACCGTGTGACCTGCTTTCCTCCCAGGCCTAACTTAAAAGGCTTGTAAGGGCAGCGAAGGGCTGAATCCATAGTTCAACACCTGTAAGTCACAAACAACTAGTTCAACAAAAGACTGACGCCTGTTTTCTGTTTTTGTTTTCCTTGTACTGAGAGGAGGACTCTTAAGCAGAGAAAAAGCATTGTCTTTTGCAGCACCTTTTTCTCATTATGAATGCTTCACGTTGAACATGTTCCACAGATCTTTTTGTCCATTGAAGTGGTTTCCAGTTACCCCTTTGCTAAAGATGTAGGAACATATATATTGTATTGATCTAGATAAGTGATGGAGCTGTCTCTCTGTGAGGGAGAGCTTTTTATTCCAGGTTTTTCCAGTGTCAGTTTTATAAGTATAGCTTTTTTGCAAGTTTTGCACAGCGTAGTTTAGGGCATGGTTCCATATTAAAGTTCTTAAGTCTTCAAAATCTGGAAACCACTTGATCTGTGCATTGTAGCTAATTGACTGCAAAGACTTACTTTGCTCCTCGATCCTGCGATTCTTTCTGCTGAACATGCGTGTCTTGCTCTGCAGAAACTGGAAGAGGAGAAAGACAAACGGGAGAAGGAGCGCCTGGAGTTTGAGCGAGAACGGAGGGAGCGTGAAAAAGAACGAGAGCGGGAAAGAGAGCGGCGGGACCGCGAACGCGAGAAGGAGCGTGAGAGGGAGCGAGAGAGGGAAAGAGAGCGAGAACGGGAGCGAGACAGAGACAGAGACAAAGACCGTGATCGCAGGACCAGAGAAAGAGAGCGGGACAGAGACTGGGATAGAGACAGAAGTCGTGACAGGAGCACGGAACGCAGCCGATCCAGGTAACGGAAACAAAACGAGAGCTGGGAAATGAAACTAATCAAACAGAAACCCACGGGGAGCTCAGTCTGGACGTTGAATGAATAGAAAATAACCTGGATCCTGGACTAGTGTTATTTTATTTTGGCTGATTTAAATATGACCATCCTTAATCAACATATTACTGAGTCCCTGTCGGCATTGTCACTTTTATTTTTGCAGGGAGGTGAGTCGGGACCGGGACAGAGAGAAGAAACGAGACCCAGAGGATGAAGAGGAAGCGTATGAACGCAGGAAGCTGGAAAGGAAACTTCGAGACAAGGAAGCAGCTTATCAAGAGGTGTGTGTAGCTCAGAGACCGCAGACGCAGGTCAACTTTCAGTGAGACAGCGTTTTGTGTGATACAACTTTTTTTGGAGCTGACCTGCATTTTTCTGATCGTAGCGTCTAAAAAACTGGGAGCTCAGGGAGAGGAAGAAGGCACGGGATTATGCTAAGGAAGCAGAAAGGGAAGATGAACGCAGACGAGAAATGGTGAGTTCATCGAGTGCTGACCGACAGTCCAACAGTGCAATATCAGTTAATCACTGTTTGTTCTGATGTGAAATCTATTATCCCTGGTAGAAACATTTTTATGAGGTATTTACTTCAGTATGTCATCACTGTGTAAACAGGCAGTGGGGATATAAGACACTACAACATTTGTGAGGAAAAGGAGATTTATTATCCTGCAGACTATTGAGTATAGACCTCTGATATTCATGATGTTTCAGGTGAAGGAAGGCAAACGACTGAAAGAGTTCCTTGAAGATTATGATGATGACAGAGATGACCCGAAGTACTACAGGTGAGAAAACACAAATGTATTAATTCAACCTTTATTTCATAATACATTGAGGCACAGGTCCCATATACAGTATAGCTTAAAAATGGAACAAAAAATACGGTATAAAAACAATGAAACATGAAGATAAGAACTTGAATTGACATTGCTAATAAAGGCGATAGAAGCCAGTTTAGCAGCTAAAATGGCTGGAGATAAAGTATAAATGTCTAAGATGTTTTAAAAAAAAGAGAACTTTTATTTTGAAATGATTTGAATATGTACCTGTGTAAAGAAGTTTTATTCCGTATATTTTAGTCAGCTTGGTTTGCAGTTGAAGTCTAAACCCTCAGAGAATTGTGCTGTATGTAAATTCTAGTCATGTGCCGTGCGTCTGTAAAAACAGTGAAAAGTAGCAGCAGATGCTGTGTGACCCAGCTCTGACTTGTAGCAGCAGATGCTCTATTGCAGCTACGGCCATTGTTCTGAAGGTTGTTATTTTTGGTGTGACCCCTAGGGGCAGTGCGCTGCAGAAGCGTCTCAGAGACCGAGAGAAGGAGATGGAGGCGGACGAGCGTGACAGGAAGAGAGAGAAGGAGGAGCTGGAGGAAATCAGACAGAGGCTGTTAGACGAGGGACATCCAGACCCAGACGCAGAGCTGCGCAGGGTGAGCTGCTCTGTTACAATATGTCTTGGTGTGTTTGCCTGTACATGTGTAATGAGTGGGTGTGCTGTCTGTTGTCTTTGTGAAGGTCACTTTATCGTCCGAGTCTTTGTGCATCTCTGTACATCAGCAGTGTCCAGCTTTCATCGTCTGTTGACCTTCTTTTCTGTAAAACACAGTGATTGGGTGGTCATTTTCTGCATGTTTGTCTCTTATTGGTCAGATGGAGGAGGAAGAGGAGGAGCGTCTGAGACAGCCTCCCATCATCCAAGAGCCAGAGCCTGAGGATGAACGCGACCGCCACAGCCACAGCCACAGCCACAGGGGTTCACGAGACCACCGTGACCATCGGGACCGCCGAGTGGACCAGGACCGAGCAGAGGCCCGCCCACGCCCCACCCACTCAGACGACGAGGTGGAAGAGGGTGAGGATGACGATTATGACAACGATGACAACCCAGACACGAAACCTACAATGAAGCCCACGATGCGGCCCATCACAGCAGCGCCTTCGGTATCCTCGGCCAGCGGCAACGTGTCGCCCAACACGCCTGGGGACGAGTCGCCCTGCGGAATTATCATCCCCCATGAGAACTCGCCTCCTGAGGCCCTTCCACAGGAGGAACACCGGCCCAAGATCGGCCTCAGCCTCAAACTGGGTGAGTGGGTGAATAAAAACCTACAAACTAGGTCTTGTCTTCACACGGAGCACTCACATATGAATCGGTTTGTAGTTACTTCTATTTCTTATTTTTTGTTGAACGTGGAGAAGACTTATCATGACCAAGATTAAGATAAAGAATCAACATCAAATGGGGTGAGACATAATTCAGAGACCAGCTCCCCATGTTTAGGTCATTGTTTGGTAACTAATTCCACACAAAGGAAGGAGCAGCATGTTTTAACACTCTTATTCCTACTACAAATAGTATAAAGTCATTGGAGTAAAGACAGTAAGTGCCCCCCCCCCCTTTTTTTTTTTTTTTAAAAACAGATACAATTGGGTAAGAGCCAAAGTGTGTGTTAGGTTTTTTTTCAACTGCCATATGCACAGAAACTTCACTTCAACTGTAGCAGAAAGTAGTTTTGTATTTCTGTCATTTATCAAAAGTTTTTTTTGGCATTTCAAACTCCACTGCTCTATTCTCTCTCATCATGTACTTCCATTTGACTAGAAAAACATGACAAAGCTGTCTTTGTCCCAGTTGCTCTCAACACCTATAGGTATGAACCACAAAGAGCCCCATTCTTAGTGCGTACTGAAATGTAGTCATGGTAATATCTTGGTACACTTGAGAGATTAAGAAAATGACACATGGAGAAAGAAGGGCTATGTCTGGAAAAATGGAATGGTTAATTATTTCATTTATTGATATATCTATATTTAAAATGGTGTTCAGTAAACAAAACGCAATAAAGTATGAAAAACCAAAGAGCCAATAAACAGCATCTACACTAGAGTTGGGTGGAATCGGGAAGTGATGCAGTAAAAGTAGATTTTTATTGTAGAGTTTAAGGATTTGACTGACTTCAGCACATGAAAGGGAGTCAGAATGTTACACTGAAAGTTGGTTTTATTCTTTTTTATTCGTGATGTCGTTTTCATGAAGCCTGTTGTCGTCCTCAGGTGCCACAGGGAGCCCCAGTCAGCCCAACGCAGGTAAAAGGAAGAAGCTGCCGGTGGACAGCGTCTTCAACAAATTTGATGACGAAGAGGCTGACGAGCAGCCCCGGAAGAGGAAGCTGGTGCCTCTGGATTATGACGACGACAAGAGCCTGGG
Organism: Apogon talboti; assembly: GCA_037367365.1. Lineage (NCBI taxonomy): Eukaryota > Metazoa > Chordata > Actinopteri > Kurtiformes > Apogonidae > Apogon > Apogon talboti. Next base: position 5,212,874 of record JAPQRQ010000017.1, read on the forward strand.
CGTGGACGGGGCCGGGCTCTCCAGCATAAAAGGAGCCAACGCTGAGGAGAAACGCAAACACATCAAGAGCCTCATAGAAAAGATTCCCACAGGGAAACCGGAGCTGTTCTCCTACCCACTCGACTGGTCCATGGTGGACACTGTGAGTTTAAGACTTTTAATTAACTCTCTAAGGTCATAGGGTAATTAAAATGGTCAGTTTCCAAAAATTACATTTAGATGTAGTTGCAGGTCGACCAGTACAAACCTTTTTTTTTTCCTTTTAACTCATGGGATGCAGATATTTTTTAACAGGGGAAAGGAGAGTAACCACCCACTGCACATAATATACTATGACCAAATGTCATGACTCACACTGAAGCCTTACAGTTATTACACAAGTATTGTCTGTTAAGTTTCATGAAATCAGCTGGAGGAAACCAACCAATGTCATATTTCCTGTTCATTTTCTTTTTTAAATTTGGTGGTTCTTGAGCATCTGTATTTTTTTCTGTATTCCATTAATTTCTGTCCAGTTTGATTTATTGTGCCCTATTATATTGTCTCGTGTGTTACAGTAGTGAAACCCACCTTTATCTTCTGTCCTCTAGACATTAATGGAGCGCCGTGTTCGCCCTTGGATCAATAAAAAGATCATTGAGTACATCGGGGAAGAAGAGCCAACATTAGTGGACTTTGTCTGCTCTAAGGTATCGATCACTGATCATCTGTGCATGTGATATTAGAAGACGAAAAAACACACTAATGGGTTTTCTGTTTCTAGGTGATGGCTCACAGCATGCCACAGAGTATCTTAGATGACGTTGCTATGGTGAGTAAACAAGTTTTAAAGGTAGTTTAATGGTGTTCATTATGTCTTCAGTTTTCTATAGTACTTATTTTCTTTTGTTTAATACATAGGTTTTTGCTCCAAACACATACCTTGACATGTTTCGGCAGAAACTTGTGCCTTCCTCAGCAGTGTCACTGATCGACCTGTCAAAACTGGCAGGTTCTGATGTGTCTTTATCAACTCATAAAGATGCATCAAAAAGATACACCAGTGACACTTCTGAGCAAGGTAGAAGTGTCCACCAAAACATGTCAAGGTATGTTTGGAGCAGAAACTAAGAAGTGTTAAAGGTGTCATTGTAACGTTGAACATAATGTAGTTTCAGACTGTATAGTGAGTGATGAAGCAGAAACACAGTAGGACATTAGCAGTATTCAGAATTCATTGAGGTGAATAATGTCACACGTGACTGGGTTCTTCTTCTTCTTCCTCTTCCTCTTCCTCTTCCTCTTCCTCCACCTCCACCTCCACCTCCACCTACAGGTTCTTGATGAAGAAGCTGAAGTCTTCATAGTGAAGATGTGGCGGTTGCTCATTTATGAAACAGAA
>JAPQRQ010000017.1:5220135-5261314 GCA_037367365.1 Apogon talboti
CTTTTTGTAATTCTGTATAGTAGTAAATTTGATCTATATGTAGAAGTTACTTGGCCCTGCAAAAAAAACAAAAAAAACAAAAAAAAACACAAACTGAGCAACACATCTCGTTAAATACATTTCCAGTGTTGAAAAACCCATGTTTATTGTAATCATCACAATTTCCCTGAAACCTTATTTCGAGTGCGACAATACTGCAAGGTCCCATGAATTTAACAAAAGTCCATTTTTTTTTCCAGGAAGGTCCTTGGTGAGTGAATATGGAAAGACTGCTCAGCGTCTTCCTCTTCCTTCTCAGTTGATGCTACATTCTTACCTGCTCTGATTTTGACAGCCTGTGGAGTGAGTCGCCTGTTGATGTTATCGATCAGCACACTCCTCTCCTCCTCTGTTAAGTCCAGTCCGTCCAGGATCGATGGGTCTCTGGCAGAGGACAGGATGATTCGATTCCACCTCATCATACACAGTACACATTAACTGACAGAGCCTGAACCCAACACTTACGACACAGCCTGTTTGAAGACATCGTAGGCTCCGTATCCTGGCCGCTTGTATTTCTCGTCAAACACCCAGGCGGTGCGTTGGTACAAGCTCTCCAGCTGCTCGTCCTTGCTGTAATCCAGCACTTCCGCTACATGTCGCAAGATGCTGTAGACCTGCGACAAAAAGCTGCATTAGCGCAATATATAAATGCCAGGGTCGCAGCGTCATTAAAAACTGTGGGGAATCTATCAGTTAAAAAAAAGGCTCAGTATTAAACACATGTGCCGGCTGTGGCACTAGGAAGGAAACCCAGAAAGAGATGTGAGACAGTTCATCCAGAAAGTATTCACAGCTCCGGTCACAACGCTTTTCCACTTCCTTGTGTTACAGCCTCATTCCAAAATAGATTCATTTTTTACCTCAAAAATTCTACACACACCACCTCATAATGACAAAGTGAAAAAGGCTTGATTGAAACTTCTGCAAATTTATAAAAATATAAACATACACAAGTATTCACAGCGTTTACGCACCTTTGGCAGCAGTTCTAGTATTAGAGGTGTTCAACTCTGGTCCTCGAGGGCCCCTGTCCAGCATGTTCTACAGATTTCCCTCTGCCGGCACACCTGGTTCAATTAGTGATCAGCTACCAAGCTCTGCAGAAGCCTGATAACGATGTAATGACGTCCAGGTGCGCTGGGGCCCTCAAGGACCGGAGTTGAACACGCCTGAGTTAGAGTATGACACTACAAGCTCAACACACCTATGTTTGGGGCAGTTTCTCTTATTCTTCTTTGCAGAACCTCTCCAGCTCCGTCAGGTTGCATGGGGAGCCATTTTCAGACTCCACAGACGTTCAGTGGGGTTCAGGTCTGGGCTGTGACTGGCCCACTCAAGCACATGTGTTTCGGGCCGTTGTCCTGTTGAAAAATGAGTCCTGCTGCCGAAAAACATGCCCACATCCTGCTGCTGCCACCACCATGTTTCACTGTAGGGATGGTGTTGTAGCGGTGCATGGTTTACTCCACACACAACACCTGGCATTCACACCAAAAAACTCAGTCTTTGTTTCATCAGACCAAAGAATTCAGTTTCTCATGGCCTGGTTCTGCACCTTCCCCAGATCTGTGCCTCGAGTCAATCCTGTTTCAGATATCTACAGACAGTTCCTTGGACTGTGTGACTCGGTGTGTGCTCTGACACACACTGGCAACTACCGGAGGAGTGTCTTTTTCTACATGTCCAATCAACTGAACTGACCACAGGTGACTCCAATCACACTGTGGAACCGTCTGAAGCCTAACGAGTGGAAACAGGATGCACCTGAGCACAAACTGGAGTCTCATGGCAAGCACTGTGAAGACTTATCTACATGTTATATTTTTATTTTATTATTTTCAATAAGGTTTCAAACCAACTGTTTTCACTTTGTCATTCTCTAGTGTGGAATAACGCTGTGACAAGAAAATTTAAAGAATAAAAATGTAGCATTGTGAATGCTTTCTGGATGTACTGTCACTGTGGATAAGACAGCAGGAGAGAATCTTTGTACCAGAGTGTACCCAGTAGGACAAATATTAAGTCTGTGAAACTCATAAAACATTAACAGTCTCTGGCCTTAATTTGACTTACGGTTTTGGATTTAGTGAATTTGTCCTCACACTTGATGGCCTCCTCTGGTGAGACTCTTCTTTTAGATAAATCAATGTATCCTAGAGAGAAACGAGTGAAGAAATTCAGCAACATTTAAACACAGAATGCTGCTTTCACATCAGTGTCACAAAACAGGAGATAAATGATTCCATTTTATTATTATCGTCAATGATCTGTCCACTTTTACCCTTTTCTTTGTCTACTCGGATGACGACCACACACTCATTGCGGCCTATGCGGATGAGCTTGTTGATGGAGCGGATACGTCGACGTGACAGCTCACTCAGGAGAATCATGCCTTCGATGTTGTTATACTCCAAAAGGCTGACGTAGGCGCCCATCTCAGCGATGGACCTCACGTTCACCATCACGACATCCTCCACCTCTGGGAACCGGTGCTGGTAAAAGCGACAGCTGAGCCCCGGCATCGCTGTGTGAAAACAGTGGGGAGGTTTTCACAGAGTTGACTCTTACTATGATTTAACCAGTCTGGAAGTAAAATATTAAACCAAAACTTCATCAACCCTGATGGTATGACCCCATTGTCCGGTGACAACAGTGAGGACGACCCAGTGTAAACTGTGGTCTGTTGTGGACAATCACAGTCCTCTGTCCTGTGAGCAACAGGACAAATGTGGGAGATCTGCTAATGTGCCCCCACAGCCAATAAGCTCTTCAGTTCTTTCCAATGGGGGTGGTAGCATTGGATTCTGGGCCTGAGGTGCTGCTCTATGTTTATATTTTTATTTATTCCACTGTTTTAGCAATGCATCGTATGAAGTACTGTCACTGAAAAATCCCTGAACTGTATAATCATTTATCAGTTGCATAACAGTATGTGCAGGACACTGTTTACCTCATAAATTTGTGTTATAGTGAAGTGTATTGACCTTAAACAGCTCAATTTAACTGTGAAACCTATTGTGCAAAATCTTTCTGTAGCTGTATTATCTATATTTCCTGACAGATCTAATAATCTCATCAGATGATTTTTTTATTGATCCAATAGTCATTTTAGAGCCTGTAACTTAAATGTACACCGTTATCTCTTAACATTGAAACTAGGTGATACAATGTGAGGGGAATCTCAAAGCCGATGGGGAAGTGTATCTACTTTACTGACATACAGTGAGCTGACGATGTGGGTGCTGTTGATAACATTTTTCGTTTGGCAGTGAATGAATGGGATGATGCAATTGAGAAAAACGAAGCACTTTTCAATTAGGGAGTAAAATTCACATTCTCAAAAAGGTTCGAGCCCTTTAAATAGAGCTGTACCATATCAAGAGTAGCTATAAAACGATGACAGGGTTTACAGATATATCAAAACGCAGAATCTAAAATGAGAGACGAAATCCAGGTACTTTAAACCCCGTTAGCTTGTTGGCTAATAAACCGGCTCCCAACTCTCACATGCGGCACATGCACTGCTGCTCAGGCTAACGGCTAACTCCGCAGCTAGGACCCCCGTATGTTAACCGTTAACCACCAAACAGCCCCGTAAAACTACAAAAACTCACCTGTGTCATATGGTTATAGAACGATACACTGGAATGGTCTGTATCAGAACTAATTAGAAGTCTGATTCTATTTTCTTTTGGGTTATTTTATTGAAGAATTCGGGCCCGCTAGCTCACATTCATGGGTGTGCTAATTATTTCGACCCGGAAAAGATCGTTAGAACTTTCCGTGTCGCGCATGCGCAAAACGCAGCTCATACTGTCACATGATCAGAGACCAGCTGATCATCACGGATAGAGTCGGACAAGATCACGACCATCACCTCCATCTATGCTTCTAATCCTGCACCAAGAACAACCAAATATCTGTACTGTATGTGTAGTTTAATAAATTAGCACAAAATACTTAATTTCGGTATTGGTTTACGAAAACTGGGATAAACTGAAGACCGTAGTCATCGACCAAAAGACGCGAAGATGTCTTCGAAAGACAGGATCGACATATTCCCCTCCAGAATGTAAGCAGCTTGTTTGCTAGCTTGTTGCTAAGCCCACTGATATGACACATCTTTGCTGATTTCGGTTGGTGATTTACATTACCGATCTACTTCTATGCTTGGTTAATCTCGCACAAATGGCGATCAGTCACGTTCGGTGGTGAATCCAGGCTTAGTTTGGTTTATTTTAGTATCCGGTTGCTGTTTAAAAGAGGAAGAGTCTATATTTTATCATGTGATGTTTGATCTATGTGTGACCTGTCATTCTGAAACACAGTGACCCTGAGACATTTCACATATTGACTGTAACACGGTGTATATACACATATTTTTATAATTCATTCATCATGGCAGAATGTGATCGTGTGTAGTTCGGCTTACACTGATATTTTTACATTTTCATTAGTTTTTTATATATGTTCAGCCGTCGTTTGGTTTTTGATTTGAGTCCATGGTGATTTGTATGAGTGCACACATAGCTGTAGTTTTTTTCTGAACAGTTGTATTGTTTCATATGTGTTCTGCGAAAAGATTTGATTATAGATATGATTTAGGAAACGACTACTTATTAAAAAGGTACAAAAATTGCATATTATATACCAATAACAATGTAGGATAATAAAAACAAAGCTAATTTAACATGTATTTTGCTTTTGCTTGTGTTATCCTGCAATAACGTTTATTACCATGTAGTTACTTCTGTCCAATTTACCTTGATTATCACCTGGATCTTTGGTACAGCAGGTGCAAAACAGCATTATAAAGCTTGTCCCATATATTTCTGAAACAATCTAAAGATTTAAAGAAACAATTAAATGTCTGTGTTTTCTCTGGACTCCCAGGGCTCAGACCATCATGAAGGCTCGCCTGAAAGGAGCACAAACTGGCCGCAACCTCCTGAAGAAGAAATCTGATGCCCTCTCCATGCGCTTCCGCCAGATTCTTCGTAAAATTATCGAAGTCAGTTCAAAATGAATAATAATTTTATTGTTCCATGATACAGTTCCTTTTTAAAGGTCATTTTCTGACTCTATATTTCATTTGCTGCTTTGAGAGGTGGCAACTTCAACAATTTGACCTAGAATGACATAAAATTAGCAGAAGGTTGAATAGAGTAATGTAAAATAATGTTAAAGAATATTTTCATGTAGGGTTTGGCTTGCAAAGTGGTTTAAACATTGAAGCAATAATAATAATAATAATTCTTTATTATCCCTTTAGACTAAGACCAAGATGGGAGAGGTGATGAGAGAGGCGGCCTTCTCTTTGGCTGAGGCCAAATTTACAGCTGGAGACTTCAGGTACGAATTCCTAAAAGAGCATGTCTTGGTTGTGTTTACAGAGATGATGCCTTTGCAACACCAATCTGTCCTTTTTTCTACAGCACAACCGTAATCCAGAATGTCAACAAAGCCCAGGTCAAAGTCCGAGCCAAGAAAGACAATGTGGCAGGTTAGCTTTAAAAAAGTCACACCGCTCCTTTTTTTATATTTACTGTTGAGACAAATTCTTACACGTTTTGTTTTTTATCATTTAGGTGTTACCCTACCTGTTTTTGAGCACTACCAAGAAGGAGGAGACAGTGAGTTTTGTCTGATCACGAATAATCAATAACAGCTTTTCTTGATCTTTAAATTACAGTCGAATCTAACCCTCTCTGCGTCTTCAGGTTATGAGCTGACTGGTTTGGCCAGAGGAGGAGAGCAGCTGTCCAGGTTGAAGAGGAACTACGCCAGAGCTGTGGAGCTGCTTGTGGAGTTGGCCTCCTTACAGGTAGGGGGAGCTGTTACAAATGTGTCATGGTTGATTCAGCCTGATTTTGGTCTTTAACAGGTGAAACCTCTTTATATATGTATGTACAGTACCTTCTAACTGTGGAAGAAAGTTTTAACTCAACATAACAGTTAAGTTTGTGGTTTTAGCAGCGTTTTAAAACTGTTCCTTATTGTGTTTTTTTGCAGACATCATTTGTTACTCTGGATGAAGCCATAAAGATAACCAATCGGCGTGTAAATGCTATTGAGCATGGTGAGTTCCCACTTTCTCACTGTTCTTTCTTTACCACAACGCTGTTACTGTAGATAACTTTCTTCATCCACCTTTGCAGTGATTATTCCCCGGATTGATCGCACCCTCACCTACATCATCACAGAACTGGATGAGAGAGAACGAGAGGAGTTTTACAGGTTAAAACATCTCTAATAAAAGCCAACATTTCATTTTTTCAATGAGTAATTTAAACCTCTTGTCTAGCTTAACACCTCCCCAACTAAAATGTACATGTCACATCCTGTTTCTGTAAAAAAAAAAACAAAACAAAACAAAAAACTCCTTCATCTCAACATCTCACCTCCTCTAGGCTGAAGAAGATCCAGGAGAAGAAGAAGCAGCTCAGGGAGAAGACGGAACTTGAGATTGCTGAACGTTTGGCCAAGCTCGGTCCCATCGCAGAGCCCGCCAACATGCTGACGGAGGAGGCGGACGAAGACCTGCTGTTTGAGTGACATGCTTGTCTGTGGTCTCACTGACTCGATCCATCGTCGTATTTATTCTGTGCCTCTCAGGCCACGTCTATGTCTGCTCACGCAAGTGATGAGAGTTGTTTATTTGTGTACGTGTTACGTCTGTGATGATTTGCCACATTGTTTCAGTGCTGGATACTGTGTTTCCAGATTTGTCACTATAAAGAGCTGAAGTCTGATCACACAAGGGACTCAGTTCACTGTTGAATCATTATAAGTAATAAAACTAATATTAAGAGAAATTATTATGTACGTTTACACATGCCTTGGAGGTGAAATATAAGAATCATCCTGTGTGATTGGATCAACCTGTACATACTGTATCTCAGCTTCATTATATCGCATGCTGTAAAGCTTAAGGTGGTTGTAGATTTCAGAGTGTGTGAGTCTGTGTTGTGGAGACCCCATCCCGCTGCTGACCTCGTACTGGGGGGTTATTCTTACCTCATTTGAGGATGTTTACCATGGCACCAGAACCCATTTTGATTTCCCTGTGGAAAATTCAGTGTGAAAGTCAACAAGGCCTAGCGCTCCATCTAAATAAAGATGTTCTCTATATCCAAACATGGCCTGTATTTCCTGCTTAGATTTACATGTTGCGTGAAAGATAGCAGGGAGTTTAACAGGTAAAGAAAATGACTGCGTTGGTCAGAGGTCTCTGGACCGGTACAGAGAAACACTGTTGGTGAAGTAGGGCAGGGTAGGTGAGGAATGTCAGACATTTTGCACCAGTGTCCTACGTTTATTACATCATTTTTAGATATCATTTGCTTTGACTCAATTAGTACATGAGTTACAGCCTCACTCCTCCAGTCATTTTTGAGTCCTTTGCGTTCCATTTCAGTCCACTCTGCTGGAACTCCTTGTTTCCAGTTTTCTTAGGCCTTGTCCTTTCCAGGGGTGTCAAACATATGGCCCAATCCAACCCGTGGGATGAATTTGTGAAAGTTGCAAAAGTTACACCGGGGATATTAACAATTAAGGGTTTTAAATTCATTTTTGTTTCAGGGGCCACAAACAGCCCAATTCAATCTAAGTGGGTCAGACTAGTAAAATACTACCGTAATAACCTATATATAATGACAACTCCAATTTTCCCCCTTGTTTTTATGTAAAAAAGTAAAACCACTTGAAAATGTTCACATTTATAAACTATCCTTTTACAAAAATGTGAACCTGAATAAATTTGAACCTGAGGTGTCTTAAGAGAATTAAGTGCAATTTTAACTATATTCTACCTGTTACTAAATGTTTTTTTTGCATTAGTAGATCCATAGTGATCTATAAGTTGTAATGTACATGTGTCAATGATAAACTGAAGCATAATATTGTTAAAATTGCACATATTTTTCTTTGGGAAATTTCAGGTTCATGGTTTTTCAAGGATAATTTGTGGATGTAAACATGCATAAACATGCACATTGTAATTTTACTTTTTTTCACTCTAAAACATAAGACAGATGTTTGGAGATCACATAATCTATTGTCCTGTTATTCTACTGGTATTCTACACCCCTGATCTAAAGGCTACATTCTAACTGCAGATCAAAGTGGTCCAGTTCTCTTTGTGTGCTCATATGCTCAGACCTCCTATATTCATTACAGTGTAAGCTGCATAAATCACACGGATTCAGATCTTTTCTATCAGACTGAGGATAGCAGTGCATCCTCAGTCTGACAGTCATTTTGAAATACATGCAACTATCACATCACTCCATTCAAACAGACTGGGTCACCAAATAAATCTGCATTTTAAACTTAAACAGGGACGGTTTTGACAGTAATAAATGTTCCTATTTTTATAATCATTGCACTTATAAGATCAAATCTAGTACGAAGGCTTAGTGTACCTTCACAAATCCAGCCACTGGTTCCAGGTGTAGGCCTAGTCCTAGTTCTTTAGTCCTGGTTTTTAGTGCCGGCCTCAAGCCCAGATGAATGGAGAAGGATGCATCAGGAGGGACAGCCAGCATCCAACTTCTGCCAAATTAACCATGCGAATCATGAATATATTGGTAAAAGGATGATGAAGATGGAACGACCAGACAGGAGGCAAAGAGGAAGACGAAGGGGAGATGCAGGTAGTTGGAGTGTAAGACAATACAGGTGACAGGGTAAGACGAAGGTGGATGAGCCGAACCTCAAGTAGTTACAAGTAGTAGTCGTAGTAGTATATATTCACAGAAGAGTTACTAGTTTTTTCATAACAACAAATAAACAGAAGCTGTGATTTACTTAACACGATCACTTCCTCTTGATTTGTAGGTAAAGCTGACTGTGACCTGAGATGTGATGGTTTATCATATTAAGAAGTTTGTTTCCAGTAAACGTTTAGAAATCACTGTTAAATTGACACTCACCACAATCCTCCTGTGCCTGCTCCACAAATACTGACTATAGTGGCTCATTGTCATTAATGTGCACATGCTGACTTCAGGACAGTCCGCTGTGAAATCTAGAATCAGCCCCATAAAAAAATGACATGAACAAGAAAACAATGCATAATTCAAACTGGGTGAAAAATGGAAAATTGACCACTCAGACCTGGCGGACCTGCCTGCTGGTGCTGGCATTGAGTGTCCAGAGTTTGTGGCTGATCCGTCCTGTTCCTTTGACCTCCTTTTCCACAGGTCAGAGGTCACTGATGCTGATGGTATCTGTCCAGTACGTGTTCAATCGTTCGACGGATGCTTCAGCAGCTGTTGATGAGTGTTTCAACATTGTGGTCTTCATTGTCTTCCACGTTGTTGATCTGTGAAATCCTACAGCAAGAGTCTGATCTTGGTGCAGTGGCAGATTTCTTTAGAGCCCCAACATGAGATATTACCACCGTCATACAATTCAACACAGAACTTACAAGGATACATTTGTATCTGAATTTTATTGACAGAACTGTGCTTATGAATAAGACACACCCTGCAAAGAAGAAGTAATACATGATTTGTTGGAGTTACTGCACTCTAAATGATACAGTGCCATTGATGCAATTGAACAATGGTTAAAAAAACACTCAGCAGTACTTTGCAGCGTGACATACTGATGGTGATGACAACCAGCTAGAGAGAAAAACACATTTGAGGTTTGTTATCACAGCATAAAACAACATAAAATAATACTGACATTGGTTTAAAGGAAGTTCCCATACCTGTGCATGGAACAGCAGATTTTTGTCATGTATTTCAGAATGGAAGACCATAAACTTTTCCTTTCTTATGTTTTTGGTACCTGAAGATAACGTGGCTTATTGCATTATCAAAAAGCCATTAAACGCCTACGATGTTACCACTATCAATTGTTTTGTAAAATATCCCCACAAAAAAAGTTACAATAAAATATTTTGTCTTTTTGGCTAGTAAATATATTTACAATTATAAATATCTATGAGGAATAGGATAGAAATATTTCTATTTGGTTGATAAATGACTTTGCATAAAGATGTGAGATCAACAAAAACCAAACAGGAAAAAAAAAAAAATCCACAAAAGACACACACCATCAAAAACAAATAACAGAAACTTGAGTCCATCCCTGTAACCTGTGGTAACGATCACCTCGTCCACCAACAAGGAAAATGTGCAAGTGCAAATTCAGGGAGATTACCACTGTCTGTCAGTCTCCAGCCGTCTGTCCTCCCTTTGGTGGGATCCTGCGACGTCTAGCACAGCCAGGAGGTGGGCACCCACTGGGGCTCAGTGTCCAGCTTATCTATCAGCCTACGCAGCTCGTGGAAAGCTTGGTCTGGATCCATGTTGACGATAGTCGCGTCAAAGAAGTGGCCAAAATTGTGCTCCATCTCACGGGCCTTTTCGATGACCTCCTTCAGCTCCTCCGGCTTTGTGCAGAAAAACAGGACACCAACATGACAGGGTGAGAGTCACACAGCGTCTCTACATTAACTCACTGTACAAGAGAGGCATATTTGCTCCTCTTTAATTTTGCTGAATATGATGTTTGTTAAGCAAATAAACATGATATGATGATTCTGATGGTGTGCTTTTACTTGAGTTACTTGACTATAGATTATGATGCATTGCTGTAGATGAAACCAAATTAGCTTAACCTTAAATATCAACAATGTAACATACACATTAATGTAGCAGTAAAATGAATCCAAAAACATCTTATATACAGTAAAACACTGACAGGGACCAATGACTACCTCTATTTTTCATATTTAGTCCATTTTGCTGATGATATTTACATACCTTTACTTAAGTAAGGTTTTGAATGTAGATGTTTACTCGTAGTGCAGTATTTTCACATGCAGTATTAGTACTTTTATTTAAAGTATCTTCATATGTTTTCCACTGGTAACTGAGATACCCGCTATATACTGTATATGTATATAAGTACTGGGACACAGTTCAGGTGTTTCAGTGCTAACAGGGTGGTGGGTAACAAATGACATTTGTAAGGACAAAAGTCCTAATCTTCTATCATAATAAACTATTATTCTGTCTTCATGGTTACATTTGTTTACTTTGTCATCTAAAGTGTTTGTTTTTATTCAACATCACCAACATTGATTTTTTTTTTTGATTATTATAGTTGTTTTAAATGTTCCACCTCTACATTTCTGAAATATCTGTCACGTTCTGGCCAGAATTAATTATTTCAAAATCACAAGTATCTGTCTGGTTTTGTCAGTTCTCACTCAGAAAAATGATCCTTTAAATTAAAAACTTAACATTCATTGTGATAATTACCGACATGAAGTTTTTTTGTTTTTTTAATAATAATATTTAAAATTAACAGTCCTGCAAACTGTGAATGTGATGTGTCCCAATTTTTGTCCATAAACTGTACAAAATTTCTAACAGCACGTTAACTACCTTTGGTGTTTTTCCTTCGGTGGCCAGCAGGGTGCGTAGTCGTTCCTGAGAAGGAGGAGCGATGAAGATGACATAGGGCTTGAGGTTGGAGGCTCTCAATACCTTCAGTGACTGCCAGGAAGAAGAATACAGACGAAGGTGCATATTAAAGAGGGAAAAAAAAAAAAGAAATAAAGAAAAAAATGCAGATTGACCAAAACAGAAACCACAATGATTCTATATTTACTGACATTAATTAACTTTATCTATAAAGTAAAAAAAAGAGAAAAAAAGAGGATAAAAGGGTAAATGGTTTTGGGGTCATTAGTGATATTTCGTCGGTGATATTTCGACGAACCCCCGACTGTGACGACCAAGTCTTACCCTGGTGTGGAGGCAGAGCAGACAGATGCGTCCGGAATTGACAACATGTCGCACTGAGTCAGTGCTCGTACCGTACAGGTTCTTCTCATATTCGCCCGATTCAATAAACTTTCCTGTTGCCAAGTCCGTCTCAAAGGCAGGCCGACTCACAAAATGGTACTCTCGTCCATTTCGCTCATGTATCCTTGGGCTCCTGGTCGTGTCTGAAAATGGCCAATAAAAATAAAAATACTTGAATTAAACCCCTTGTTAAAAAGTTTAATAGTAGTTTAGTAGACTAGTAGTACTAGTTTATTCCTTTAAAGTAATATCATACTTTCAATGATTTTTTATATAAACTATTTTCTTTTATAAAGGTATTTTCTTTTAGTGTATATGTAATGATTTAGATTCTTTACAGAATCACAACATTCATTGAAATACACAGCAAAAATAAATCTAAAAGTATTAATTTTATACTCTCTGATTTTAAGGTAGGAATATATTTTGTATCCAATTAGGGTTTCATGTACAACTCAAACATATGATAAATGTTTCAATAAGGGAGGTGTAAAGGGTGTAATTTTAACAGTTTTCAAAAAGATGTTGAACTTTCGTGGGGAACTCCCATCAAACACATGTTACTGAATTATAAATCAGTGTTTTAGTATAGGTGTAAATAAAATGACGGGAGGAATTCTTTAAGTGTCTGACATTTCCATGTGCCTGGGTTATAATCATGCGCTTACGTGGAACAGCAACAGCAAACTTCTCCGGTTCAATGGACAGAAGCCTCCGACGCAGCTCGTCGTGGCCACTGTTTGTGGGTCCGATCAGCGCAATAGGACGTTTCCGATTAGTAGGCTGGTGATAAAGGGACATCTCCTCATATGTCAGGACGTCGTCATAGTCTGAAGAGACAGATTGGGAGGGGTTCATATCTAGTTGAAACATCCCAAATCTTTGAATTCTTGGGTAACCAGTGTGAGGAGAGAACAGGTCTTGGATAAAATTGTAGCAGCAAGTGAGAATGAAATCAGGATGTACATTTTTTTCTGTATACTTATAGACTAATATTCTGCTGAAAGCATTTACAGTCTTTCCCCCCATCCCATCTTTCCATCCGCTGTGGACACTGCTCCTCTCCTGTCTCCAACATCACCTCCCGTCTATCCATCGGCTGGGTTGTCGTTCAGTTGCTGTGCATCCATGTGTCTAGCCCCCCCTCCTCTTTCTTTCCCTCTCTCTCTTTCTCTTGCTTTACCCTCTCTCTTTAACCCCAACTGGTCAAGGCAGACGACCTGTTAAAAGGAAGTTTTTCTTCGCTACCGTTTGCTCCTGGAGGATTCTGTTGGGTTTCTGTAAGTTGGCTTGAGTCTGGTTTAGACCAGCTCTATATGTAAAGTGTCATGAGGTAACTTCTGTTATGATCTGGCGCTATATAAATAAAATTTGATTGATAAATTTGATTTGAGTTGTGGTGAGTGCATTTACCAAGTGTGTCAAAATGAATACTTCTGTCACAGATGTTTTCTCTTAGTGAATCCAAAAATAAGAATTTTAACAAAGAATTTCAGGAGTTCTACAAGGACTGTTTGTTTTTGCAAGAGAGTTGGTGAAAGGTCTTGTGGTTCGTGTGTAGAGCAGCCTGTACTTTCAAAGACAGTGCAATCAGACAAATATAAGCAGGTCATACGTCCAGCTCCGTGTGGCCACTGATCAGGCCAACAGCAGCAGCGCATGTGTCCGTCTGAGCATTTATGTGTTTATATGTGTGGACTATTAACACCGCAGGTCTCTCCAAGCCTTTTAGACACCTGCTGATTCGCCCTCTGATCCGTCCACGAAGGCGGGAATAATCTGACCTGTGACACGTCATGTCTGGACAAGCTGCTGCCAGAGCCACTAGATGCAGTATGTCAAATCCAGCTAATGTTTCAGGTAAGTACTGACAAGGCTTGGAGACTGTCCAGCTGTAGAGAAGCAGCTGCTCTGTAGTTGTAAATGCAAAGTGACAGTGGGAGAAGTTTGTGTGTTCATGAGAAAGAGGGATCACATTGTCAAATGAGTACTTCTAAAACTGTCAAGTTGTAAAAGGGAAAGAATAAGAGAAAAGAAGTCTTACCGGTATTTCTATTCACATTAGACGTGCTCTTCTTCCTCTGTTTCTTAGCCTTCTTATACCAAAGCTTTCCTGGAGCAACGGCAAATTAAAAGAACTTTGCATTAAAATGAGGATTATCATTTCATTTGGTAACAAAACTCTGGACGCCTCAAAAATCTACTTCGTGTATATGCCAGGGATTGAATTTGCAAATGATATTTCTTTAATCAAATAGAATGTTTAAGCATTATCCTCTTATCCTCTTACCTTGGTCTCGCTCTCGAGTCCTGTCTGTTATAGTTTTCTTCAAGGTCTCTCTCTGTTGCTGGAAGCTTTTCCCTGTGAAAGGGAAAGGCAAAAGAGAACTCAACTCCATTACAAAGTCCATACTAGACTTCTAAATTCACCCTGTAGTGGATTTAAACACCCTTGCCTCTCAGTAAACTGTGTAAAATGCATGGTTAACACAAAACTGCATGCAAAACCTGAAATGCAAAACAATACACATAAACTCTGTGCTTATTTATATTTTTTGGACAGTATTATTTTCAGACATGCTACTTTCCATTTCCTTCTTAACCTTATTTTCCTCCACCCACAACAGACCTAGGTCAAAGGGTAATTACAAATAATTCTTGGGTGTTTGATTTAATCTGCTGGACATGCCAGATGGGTGGTGATTTCTGCCAGGGCTGATCAGTGGATGCCAGGTTAGATTCACACATCCTTCAAGTAGTTTCCTGGCATCATTTTCACTCTATTGCTACTGCTGCTGCTGCTCAAGTAAATACATGTGAGAACATGTGCATAGTCATTAATGTTACAATAGCATTGATCATTAATATTTTTATTTGATATATCATGCATTTTACTTTTTACTAGTCATGTGTTTTGTCTTGAAATATTAAATATTATACTTTTTTGTTTTGTTCCAAGGATTAAGTTACCAAACTATCACGCAAATATATGTTCTTGTACTGAATCTTAAACATTGTAACCTACTGGTGGTTCATCCTGTCGACCATTTGTCATTTTGCATGACAAAAAATAGCAAATGATGCAGGCGACTTGATGCTGGCTCTACATTGTAATGTATTTTAGTATGCCCTGGTAATTCACATTCCAATAATTCAGAACATTTCCACTTTATGGCATGGTTTTCCTTGAAAAAAAAAATCATGTACAAATTTCTGTTAAGGTCATTGGATCTTGAGAAATCCAAAACTTCTACTCCAAACACTTTTCAGTAGCAGTATTTTTAAGGTTTGGCCATTAGTATGTGCACTCTAAAAACTGTTCATTTAACAGTGTTATATTCAGTGGTTTGATTTCAGGTATTGGTGCTCTGTTGCCTTCAAACTTTTCTCTTTGTGTGTGATACCTCCTGAGCCTGTTCACAAGTTCCAACTTGTAATGGCTTGAGTTATTGCATCGATTACATCATCTTGTTCTTTATGTCTGTACATTATATTAATGTTAGTTCATTAGCTCAATACACAGGTATTATTTGGCAATTTTAAACTTTTCCAAAGTAATTTCTGACATGATCAAATAGTAGTAGCATTAGAAAACAATTTTGTCAAGTGTATGGAGAATTATGTTATCACAAAAACACATAATTTAACATCTGACAATAACTGAAAATGATTCATGGTTAGATTTTCTCATGGGTATATTGTATGTCCTTGTAGCTGCCCTTGCTGAGCTTTAAACTACATATTGATATTCAGCCCAGGTCTGATCCTTGCCTGGAACCAGTCCAGCCAGGGGCTGGTTGTCCTCGTCTCCGTCCCTGTAGGCCTGCCACCAGTTAGGGTCGTCCTGGCTGATGACATGAAGGATGTCTCCTTTCTGAAAGGACAGGCCCAGTTCTCGACAAGGCACGAAGGGGTCATCCGAGGGGTCGTAGTCAAAGTAAGCTCTCACGTGCATCTGAGGAGAGAGTTTACAACGTCAAGGTCGGTGTTGCATGCATGCAGACAAGTATTGTCACACACGACACATCATTAGAGACTTACCACGGTCTGTCTGTGTGGGGCAGGTTTAGTCTGAGAGCTCGGGATGAGGAGGAAGGTCAGAGTGCCTTGCATTTGTTGCTGATCGAATAGATGAGACGCAATGAATTAAACATGACAGGGGCTGCATTTCCATAAAACTACTGGCTGTTTTTGCCCCTACTGCCCCAGAAGTGTTTTATTGCTTTTTGTCAAGGTATATTTAATGTTTTTTATATATGTTAACTTCTACTTTGGCATGAGTGAAAGTAAAAAAAATATTTTCTCATAAATACATCAGCAGAATATAAAATATTAGGTTTTATTATTTATAGTGGCTGTGATGTTATTGATCTGTTCATGGAATACTTTTCCACAGTTTCCACAGAAGATTATAGTTTCAAGTATTGTGCATTTGTGATTGGGAAAATAATGAATGAGGGTTTGAACATCAAATACTACCAACAACCATCTAATTACTACAACAAATAGGAAAAAAAAAAAGTTTGGAAGTGAGATAAATCACGTCTGTAAACAAAACTGTAAAAAAAGAACCCCTCACATTAATGTACGAGGGGAAACCCCTGAGCCTCACCAGTAAGTCGTGAACTTCATTGACATGTTTCCCACGAATAGAAATCCCGTTGATCTCCAGAATCTCATCTCCCTCACTGAGGAGACCGCTTCGCTCTGCTGCTCCGCCTTTCACTACTCGACTCACCACCACACTGTCCACGTCGTTACGAACTGTTGCACCCTGATGAGCAGACAGACACCCGCAGAGATAAGATAACAGAGATCTCTCAAAACAAAAAACTAAATAATGCATAACAAATAAGTATTACAATACAGCAGCATGAACTCATAAAGACATTCAGCCTCGAGTATAAAAGGAGGTGCCGACTTGAATACAAAAAAAAGTGTCTGGATTCCCTGGATGAAGCACAAAACAGTGGAAATGCTCTTTCACAGAACTCTGGCACAAGTAAAAAAGAAAAAAAAATAATATCGATGGATGATGAGGATCAAAATGTACTAGTTTTTCAACTAGTACTGGTATGCAGACACTTCAGTTTTCACCATTCTGGTAATTACATCCATTACAACCTTTTGGGTGTTGGGCGTGTACACATCTAGGCTTGTTTGGTTTGGTTCTCACACCCAGCCATGCCTCTCTGTGTGAGGCCGTGACACTAAAATACAACATTCACACGTCTATTACAGTTGAAAAGCTTATATGCAACGTGGCTGAAAGCGTCCAAATTCACAACATGTAATTTCAACATCTTAGTTAAATTAATCCAACTTCTTTTTTTTTTTTTTTTAATATTTCAGAATAACAATGGGGAGAAGTTTTAATTTATTCTTTATTGTAGATATGTAGGGAGGTTCTGAAATATCAACCCACTCTGAATAATTACAATTAGTTTGTCATTTTCACAAATTTCCAGGCTTTGTAACCTTTAACCCTGATATAATGAACCAAAACTGAAAACACTCATTCTTCACACTATTTTTCTGTAAGTTAAATAAGACATAAGCACACAGTAATGATCTCACCAGTGGAGTGTCGCGGGTCTTTTCCAGTCGCACCAGTTTAACTGTCTCCCCAAGATACTGAGCCACATTTTCTCCTGTTATTTCCTGAACCGCCACAGTGTCGTGAGCCTGCATCAGTGCCTGCCACAAAAAAACGACAAACACATACATAGACGCACATAGAAACAGAGTATGTACATACACGCAACAGACAGAAACACAGACAGACAGGAATAATGAAGAGGGCAGCGTGAGGCAGTGTAAATAATGAAGGAGAAAGGACTGCTTTTGTCTGCACTGATGTTTGGGGTTGAAAATGGCATTGAAAATCATCAGAAACTTGAAACATCTTCCCTTAACCATGTGCCTGGCCATCTAATCCCCTATCTTTTTTGAACGAGAACAGTCAGAAAACCCACTGCTCAGCCAGAAATAATACAGAGACTTCCCTTACACTTCATTTAATGTGACAAGCGCTCCATACCCTACAATTAATAACCGTCGGTCCAAATTAGCGTCTCTGTCCTGCAGTGGAGGGGACCTGAGAGAGTGAAGGCCAGGCTAAGCTCTAGTCTACACACAATCCGTCTTAATCTCCCACTGCATTTAAGAGTGAGGATCCACTGCCATCAATCATCAAACACCTGCGGCTTCCCTGTTGGTAAGATAAACGTGTCCCAGAGAACATGAAATTGGATAGAAGTGAACCCCTTTCATATATATATATATATATATATATATATATATAGAGCTTTGTTTACATGTGTTACAGGTTGACTTGTGATCCCGAGCACCCCGCAGAGCAACAGACATAATCTGTTCTACTTTCTGTACCACAGGGCAGGTTCACCTCACATCACTCTGCCCACGCTGGCGTCGTGCCGGCTACACCTCAGTGGAGGGGTTAATGGGCTAACGGCGGACTGGTAGCCCACGCGGTCACATGGGTCAAACCTCACACCCCTGGCACTCCCTTGACAGGACCGTCAGCCGTGAAATCACACCACAGTCATCCACCTGAGGTCTTTTCTCACCTCACTGCCACGCTAAAGGATGATGACAGTTTGATAATGTGGCTAACGTTTCTGCATCACTGACGCTTTAATGGACAACGTAGAGCGTCTAGGGTTCAAGTCTCTTCAAAGCAATGCGGTCTGATGCTTTTCATGCTAACATACAAAAAGGCCCATACTGTACGTGATTTTACTCTGAATGACCCAATAATAAATATGTAAGAGTCAAGAGTTTAATGGTGCAGTCAGTTGGCTCTGACTTGGTGTTGTAATGTAATTATGGTAAAAGAGCACAATTAAACAGAACTTACTTATCATTCAACAATATTCTGTCTCTAAACAAGTAGAAGAAGAGTTCCACAAAAGTAACACAAGTGTTATTTGCGTATAAATTGTGTTTCAGTCTGATTATCACACTAATATCTGACCTCATTTCCAAAGGTTAATTACACCCAGTCTGATCCTGTAATTTTGATTATATAATATATTTAATCAAACACCCTCTGTTAGTATTTGTTTAATTAAACAAGATGCCCCTTTGTAGCAAGACAATTATGTTTTATGTGTTATAATCTAAGACACAGCTTCCATTTACCTCGACTCAATTGTATAAAATACAGTTGCAAAGAAACCAAAGCTGCGGGCTGTGTTCAACATTTCAAGTGATGAACCATTAAGATCATTTACATTTTCATTGCTGCTCTTTCTTAATCAGTTAAGAAGAAATTAACATGCACTTTCCCTTTGAAAATGCACCAATCATGCTTTTTCATTAGCAGAGCTGACCCGCATTACTAGCTAATTTCCATAATGACCTTTCTTGTGATCAGCTACATTAATCTTTCATGCAAACCGTGGCTGGCTGTCCTTGAATATTTTTACTTTTTACAGCTCAAATAATAGGTTTTAATTACAGAGGAAATTAATGTGTCGTGGAAAGTTTGATCTGTGAGGCCAATATCTGCTTAAAGCAACTTTCTTCAAGCAAAAGATGGATTTCTTAAATGAGATGTTAGCTCTGAAGGAACAGTTTTTTTAATGTACAGCAGTCTGTGACATAATAATGCTATGGGCCAGTTGTTGCATCTGTAGCAAAAAAATATGATCGCAAAGTCCTTCATTTGTCCTTCATTTGACTTTGAGCTTTTATTTCCTATTTCTATAAACTGATATATATACTGTGATCCTGACCTTCGACGAGAAACAATTGCCCTCTTAGAATCTGCACAGAAATCCAGATAGAAATCCAATTATTAGCATTTAAATAAATATGTTGCCCTACGGTAAAGCTCTGCCGAGTCGTCTTGTATTCCGGGTTAAGGGTCAAGGTCAAAGAGAGATATGGTAAATCACAGCTGACATCTGACCTGTAGATGAGGATTGGTGAGCAGAGCCCTGAGCTCCAAACCCTCCTTCTGTTGGCTGGACCGGAGAATCCTCTGTACCTGTAAACAAACACAGAGGAAGAAAATAGCACTGGGATGGAAAGTACCTGGACCATTTTCCCACCATGTCCACCCTTAAGAGTTTTAAGCTTTGTTTGTGTTTCTTTCTCAATGACTGTACTGTTGAATTGCAATCTGTGTACATTAATATTTCGCGACCAAACGATTGCATGAAGGACAGACGCTGGCTACAATGTGCATCCTTAGGTAAAAAATTTTACTAGCTCACTTTATCCGAGTGACACATAAGCCGGCTTTACACCCAAAGTAAGTGTAACCTTTAGTCCTGGAACTCTAGTCCCAGGAACTACATGTAATGTGTCCTCCTTCCTCCTAAGACCCATTAAGATTACTCAAATTAGTCCAATGATATATAACAAAGTGATGATAGACTTTATATGTGATTTTTGTGCACAACCATGCAACTATCTGTTGTTTATACACGCATTAAGCCTGGACTGTTGGTGCATCTGTCACATGTTTTCCTCTGTGACTCCATGGTAATGTGCTGAAAAACTGTACAGCTTTCAAACAAAATTGCTGCCTGGCATATAATGCTGTAAGCACTGACCAATCAGAAAGAGTAATAGATTCATACAGAAAAAAATGGACTCATAATATTTCAAGAAATACACATTCGTATGATATTGCAACCAGAAAAGCACATCGTATTTGGCATCCTAATGAGTCAGAGTGGGGCTTCACATTCCAAATACAAAACTACTCAGTCTTCACTGCATTGTAAAGAGGTTGTTTGATTTGGTGGGCTCATTATCCGTGGTCATTTCAAAAGCCCACTTCTCTGATGGTATGAAGATGCATTCGTGTCTATGAAATAGCCTGAAAATTTAGAAATGTCTCATCAGTGCTGAGAGGTATATACCGGTTTATCAGTGCATCATGAATGACAAATATGATAAAGAAGGGCCAGGGCTGTTGGGCAGCTAGAATCAGACAGCAGACAAGAATGGAACAACATTCCTCACCTAAAACTGGTCTCATAAGTTCTTAGATGTTTATGGAGTGTTGCTGCTATCAAATTTTTAATTATTTTATTTGAGTCCTTTTTGCAGTTTTTTTCAGTTTATACATTTGATCTATCCTTTATGTTCCATTGTGAAGAAAATCTGGCTTTCAAGATGAGATGAGATATGCATATCATTGCATTCTGTTTTTTTTTTATTTACATTCTACTGTATCCCAACTTTTTTTGGAACTGTGGTTGTGCAAACATTTTAACCAAAGTAAACCAGCATAGACTTGGAAAGTACTGCTGTGAAATGCAGCACATTGTACTTCCCTTCCATATCCTTCCAAACTTTCCACTCCGCTCTATTTTCTTCCTTTTCTTCTTTTTCTCTTCTCTGTTATAATGTTCTATTTTAATCATTTGGTTTTTCTGTTGTCATTTGGTGGGAAGATGCTATTGTTTGTGGCTTGGACTGTTTATTGATGTAAGACAGTATGTATTTTGTTTCTCTTTTGCTGTATTTTTTGGCCTCTGTCTCTTCTGCCTCTCCTGTTTAGAGCTTAGTGCATCCATTACACTAATCAAAGCTCCCACTAACAAGGTGACGCACTTTCCCCACCCCCCCCAGCAGTGCTGCACCTCGGGCCACAATGCTGTAAGCCGCTGGAGATTCTTTTTCTGGCTGCCCAGATCCTGGCCTCCTTCCTGCAGTGTGCTGCACTGCTCAGCCAGGACCAAGGGCTGCTGGGAGATTAGTTCACCCAATGGCCAATCTGAGTGTCAGACAGCATAGCCACGCAGTATAGACACACTGCAGCTCAACTATTACATGTTGTTAAGCACTATGGGAGCGATGCCTGGTGGGTGAGTGCAAACACTGATTTACTGTATGCAGGAGGACAATTGTGTGTTGTGTGTGTGAGGCAAAACAGATCATCACACCCAGCTCTCACATAGTTCTATCTTCAACCTCTCCCGTCGGTACTAGAATAGCAATTCTGTAGCAGCGCTGCCCTTTGCATGAACTCTACCCGGCTCATAGCAGCCTGTTTCATCAAAACAGGGTTGACTCTTACACATCTAGCCATCAGCTAAAAATCACACTACCAGTTTGAATGTGCTGAGAAGCCTGTATTACATTCTTTCATGTAACACATATCAGAAGTTGACACTAATCCTAATTTAGTGCCTATTGTGGGTGTAGCCTGTCACAGACCTGTTGGGCTTTTACTTAATACTTAGCAAGCCATATCACATTTTCTGTCTTTCTGTGATGACTTGGCTCTGTGTGACAGGCTGCTTTTGAACATTTGACATGCTGAGGTTTGACTCTGCAGGGACACAAGTCAATTATTGTTGCTTTGCTTGAGCAGAGACATGACTGACTTGGTTTTTGACAACGATGAAGTTAGGTGAACCGATTCCCGCCCACTCAAATCTGAGTACTGTGATGGTTTCCTGCTGCCTGTCAATCCGTGTGCCAGGATTTAAGGAATAGCACTGTCAGCTGTTTAACAAGGAAACACTAACTTGTGAATGGGATTAATTCATATAAACTTGTACTATACTGCATATATTGAAAAAACAAGCATTGTTTTTACACTTTGGTTCATATCTTCCTCTTCATTATCTGTCATAAATGTAGAGGCTGCACTTTCATGTCCACATCTGAGTTTTTCACCCTCATTCAATTGTCTTACATTTGACTTTCTCACTTTTACCTTTATGGCCGCCTCACATCACAGAAATACATCATGTCACTAGACAAATTATGTTTCATAATTATTCACCCTCTCGTGGCTTTTTAGGCAACTCTGCAGAATCAATCATTACCTCCATCTATGCATTCATGCTCCACTTGTTAATTTGCTACAAGATACATACTTGACTGAAATTAAGATTTACTAGGGTCCTAACAACACAACCTTTGGGCCTTTGTATCAACTACTGCTCAGAAAAATATAAAAATGACTTGTTGGCATTATTACAGAAATCAGTACGGTAAAAAAAAAAAATGTGCATGATGCCTAAGTAACTCTATTTACTGGAGTGTTTGTTGTCAGGACTTGCGGACAGTAAACCTATTTGTATTTACAAACTTATATTTAATACTTATACAGTGGAAAGCCACTTACAGTGATCACGACTACAGTGATCAACCACTTATATGGATCAAAAAGCTTGGGACAGAATTAGTCCTATATAAACTGTATTTAAATAATTTGCTTAAAGTAATTGAGGAATCCGGTTACAATTTTCAGTTTGAGTCTTTTCATACATGACAACATTTAGATAAACATAAAGAAAAAAGCACTCTCGCGTCCGTCAGATAACCCATCTGCTTCCAGTTGGCTACCTAAAACTGGTGCGCACATTGAAATCACAGTGTAAAAAAAGAATAATTTTCTTTTAATAAATATGTAGCCTCTTCAAGACATATGACAAACTGGCATTCTCCTCAAAAATACGAATATTACCGACACAGTCCAATTGAATTTCTTTATATTCGTATAATAAATAATGAATAAAAAGTCACTTGCAGTAGATGTAATCTGTATGACATTTCACAAAATCAATATTCTATTGCTTATGGTGACAGATGGAGTATAAGCTACTGCAGTTAAAGTGAATAGTACAGCTGTCACTGAGCTTGTTTTTCCATAACTTTTCATATTAAAGTCTAAGCTCTACCACAAATAACGGTTTATTTCCATCCTTCAGATGTTGCTGTAAAATTATTCCTACCTCCTGGCACAGATCCTGAGCTTGTGCTGTGAGGGGTGAGGTGGGGCTGACTCTGTTCATCTGCTGCGACACAACACTGTAGATGTTGTAGGAATTCCTGAAGTCCTCCTTGGCGAGGAGCTGCAGTAACAGCTCCACATCCTGCTGACTCTGGGCATCAGTCAGGCTGTGCTGCGCCCACCTCAGAGCCTGCAGCAGCTCCTCTAGTTCTGAGACAGAGGCAGATAAAGTGAAGCAACACACAGATATACACAGGCAAAATGGCAGAAGGCAGGACATTTCTACTCCTAAAAATGTCAGTTTGTTTGTTGTCATTTCTGACAACATACCCTTTGAATGAAATACAGGAATGTAGGTAAGCTCATTTTGTACCTTTCAAAGGCAAACTTCAAAAGTGAATAAATAAAAGTGATAGCTACTGACCTCAGTAGAGTTAAAACTACATAAATTATTTACGAAAACTTAATTCAGTCAAAATGGCTCACAGCTGGATCCTAAACTGGATTTGTAGCTTTTCAAGGTACACATCATTTCAGTCTAAAGGGGTTTTATGGTGTATTTCTGTGTCTTTATATGAAGGGGGAAGGGAGACAAATGACAGATATCAAAGAACTACATTTTCTGAATTCAGGCTGTTAGTGATCTATCTCCAAACTTTTAGTGCTGTGCCAGTGCTGGAGAAAAGTATATCTTAACTGATTATCATTCATAAAGAGAGGAGGAAAGCTGTGATTGGTTTAAAGAAATACAAACAAGCCAATTGTCTTGGGTGGTGCCAAGCTGTGGATGGAACCGTGTCTTTGTGCAGAGTGCTGGGGGTTAACCCGTTCTGCTGCAAACCTTGCATGACAAGCAACATTTACAATTTATTACCAGAAGCAAACAGATTCCATTTTGATTTTATGTTGACCAAGAAAGATCTCCAGAGAAATACCCTCGATTTTATGATTAAGGCATTTTTAATACTTTTCAACAGGCAAAGCTTCAATAAATCAAATTAATTCAATATGTTGCCTCAGCTAAATGAGGCTACACACAGGCTGATTAAGGAAACTCAAAAACAGGTCTGGTGTTGTGTACATTAACCCTTAAAGATTTAGAACTATTTTTGTGGCAATTTATAAATTAAGTTTTGTGTTGTAATCTAATTTAAGTGACTTATCGCCACTCATCATAATATAACACCCTGCATTTTTCAGTGAAAATCAGGTTTCTATATCAAACTTACTGACCATGTAGATGCTCATAAAAGCTCAGACTTAATTCAAATGTTATTGTATCAAAAACTGACTTTTTCTGCTAACTGAAGCATCTACAACCAATGCCATTTGTCAAACCACATAGGTTTTATTGGTGAATCGAAGTGGCAAAAGATGACAATGTTTCCATATTAACTAACGAGCCTCTGAACATCCAAATTGGTTAAATCGGATGCTGCTGAAAAGAAGAGAAACTACATTTTACCTGAATTATTTATATGTATTGATAGGATTAGTGTATATAGGAATAAAATGTTTTGGATCAGATGCTTTTGGCTGCCAGTGGTTGTTTAGGTCTTTGAGAGTTAACAACTTCACATGTGGCTTATCTTATGTGCTGTAAATGCCACAGTCGTTGTCTGCTGTCAGTGCTCCTCAGTCCTGTGTTATCAGACCCTAAAACACATCAGCCTCGTTCAGTCTCCTCTTCTTCTCATCCCCCCAGTGGTGTCATTGTTCTGATTTGTTTTGTTTTTTTTGTATAACCTCTCAACTGCCTATTCTTCTCTGAGGTTCGCTTCCCTGCTCTCCTTTATGACCTTCTAGCCTTCTTCCCCCCACCATGACCTCTATAACGGCCCACCAGCCCTCACTCACCAGCTACAGGTTCCTGGGGGCCGGTGTCTTTCATAGCCTTTTCCTTCCCCTCAAAGGTGGGATTGTCGATGCCCACCTTCGGGTTCTGTGCCAGCTTTTTTAGCCTGAGTGATGCGTTTGGGTCAATCTCGTGCCTCCCCCTGCTCTCCTCCTCCCTTTTCTTCCTCAGCTCCTCCTGGTAGTGCTTGATCCTCTCCATGTGTGCACTGCATTGTGGAGATTTGACGAGGGTATTCTCCTCCCCTGGACAGTCCACGGCCCTCTCCCGGTGGCTCTTGGCCTGACCAGCAGCCTCTTGCACATAGCCATTCATATGGGATGTGATCATCCCTGCTGCAGCGGTGCACAGCTCAAACCAGCCCAGTATTTAATAAGACCTGCTCGAGCATGAAGAGGAAGCACTGGTGAAAATGCTCAAATCAGGAATGACTGCATGCCAGCAAAAGATGTAGTCTTGTTAAATATGTGTGATCTGTCATCCTGAAAAACAAAGAGTGACATTAAGAAAAATGAAGAAATAATTAAATATTTTGCCAGGTTTACCTGATAATGTAAATTAAATAAAGATGCAATAGTGATAACTAGAATGTAATAAATTAATACTGCAGTAGTAATTATCATTGTATTGGACTGACCTATGTTAATATTAAAGTAATATGTACTACAAGTCAACCTGTATGTTTAGAATACAAGCATTTTCTAGAATACTCTTTTCAAACACTCTCGTGTTGTAGAGTAATTCTTTAGAATATGAGCGAATTGTAGAATATTCTAAAATGGAACGTACGAATACTAGAATTTAGAATACTCTAAGGAAAAAAGAGTGTACCATAAACATTTGATGAAAGGCAAGTTTATCCAACAAGCATGAGAAAAAGAGTATGCTTCCGAATTTTATCCACCCACTTTCATCCAGTTGCTCGATCACAAGGCAACATTTGCTCCCACGTATCCTCATCTATCACACCACTAATCTAACCCATACCATGAAAAAGCTGTCTGGCCTCTGTCACCTAAAATCCCTTCAGCCATTTGCTTGGGTACACCTGTCCCTAACTGCTCTGTCCTCTTGATTAGCTTATCTGGCCAACTGGCCAAACAAAGATATTACACTTAAATGTGATACATGCTACACCTGTGACTGCAGGGGACTGTGGTCTATTTTAGGTATACTACACACAGTAATCTGGATTATTTTGGTGTATGGCTGACAGACTGGAAGCTTATGTTCCATTTGTGGGAAAATACTATATATATATATGTTTTTTCATAAATGTAAATTGATTGTTACAAAAAAAATTTGTCACAAAGGTAATTGTCAGTATTCTGCACAGTGTTCTACATTTAGCAATAGATAAGCACATCTTCCCCTTTTACGTACTGACTTCAGCTTTGGTATAAAGCCACCATGTTGGTGGCTTTCTTTCTTTCTCAAATCACCTAGAATTTAAAAACAATGCAGGCTTGTAAGATACCTCTACATATTTGCTCTCATCAGGGTTATAACTACAGGGTTATAACTTCATGTTTTCAAGTCTTCTTATTTATATTTAGCAGCTATAGAGTCAATTTGCTTAGAGTAAAGCCATAAGGGCAAATGGCTCTGTCACTGTAAGCCACTTCTGAGGCTCTTGTCATACAGCCAGTCATACACTCCTGTCACCTACCAGCGCAAGGCAGCCCTGCCCCCCTTTCAACCTACTTCCCACAGCTAATTACGTCTGGCAGGTCTATCCCCCTAGCTCTTGGTCCAAGCTCCCAAACCCCGCCCCTACGGAGGCATTTAGCTCCGTTTAGAGTGGCGGTGTAAGGCTGACAAACAGCAAAGACTGCCAACGGGCCATCTGTTCCTGTGGGCTTAATTAGACCTAGGATCTCATGCTGTACTCGAGCTCGAGTGGTCACAACAGCACTGGATGGGATGCTGGAAAGGGACTGGACTGCCTAGGTGGAAAAATAAGCATGAATACACATATACTGTTCATCACCTGCCAGACAAGGCACTGTAGACAGCATGACTGGTGTCTGGACACTTAGATGAGCTGAGAGGAAAGAGAATCTAAACTGCTTCAAATTAATCAGGCAGCCCTACCACATGCTATGGTCTAACTTTTTGGGCTCAAATAACTCCTTCTACAATAAAACGCACAGGTTCATTATACAATCAAGCTCTGAAAATTGTAAATAAAGAGACAATTCACTGCCATCACTGTCACATCCTGTAAAAATAGAACTTGTGTGAGTTTTGACAGCTTCACTGATTTCTGCCTTCTGAAATTAAATCATAAATGTATTAATAAATCAGCACTAGAGCCACTTCACAGTTTCATCAAAAGTCAGGATGGCAGCAGAGTCACCACGAGATCTGTGGAATGTGGAATG
This sequence comes from Apogon talboti, assembly GCA_037367365.1. NCBI lineage: Eukaryota > Metazoa > Chordata > Actinopteri > Kurtiformes > Apogonidae > Apogon > Apogon talboti. The sequence goes on from JAPQRQ010000017.1 coordinate 5,247,973, forward strand.
TGGAACTATAGTTCCACATTTGGACAGTCTGCTTTCTCCATAAAGGGCAGTCACATCTGGAACAAAATGCCAAGTGAAATACAACTGATAACAGATGTCAAAACAGCACCGGTTAAGATCTGTCTGAAAAAAAACAAGAATGTACCCACTTCATAAAATGCATAAAGTTTGTTGAGGTCAAGATGTTGGTTTTTTTTTCCCTTTGAGTGTGTGGTAGATGTGAATAGGCTTCTATATTATTTGTTCTATTGTTTATACCATTTTATATTATTGTTGTTTATACTGTAAATGTATTTCTCTGTAGAAAAGTCCAAACAGGGACAAGAGTTGCAAACTACCTAAATGCATATGTATACTCATCAGATGTTTCATATGACCACTATGTTTCACTGCATTGTCCCTGATAATGCAGTAGTACATTTCTTTCAACATGCATTGTGTGTAATCAGACAGACAATCTTGTATTTATCTGTCTACTAGCTGAACAGGGTGACACTGCAAAAATGCTTCGACTTGCCCTTCAAAACGGTTCAGGACATTTTCTTTGGGAGTTTTCTCACATGTTCTCACAAGTCATTTTCTTACAAGTCAAAACATTATTGAGCAACCACCCTGGCATGACAACACACTCATCTAAATACATTTAAAAAAGAGTTTGGCAGTTTGTAATAAACTGTGTGGTTGCAGAGTAACTACCCATCTCTTCAACAAGTTAGTTACCTTCATTGACACAGCCGCTGAAAGTCACTTGAATAATAACTAATGTAAATTTCTGAGGGTTAATCAACACCATGATTATCCCATGACACTGAATGATGGAAGAACTTGTCATTTATTAGTCATACATTTATAACAGCTCCCAACTCGATTTCAGGTAAATTCAGGCAAGCCTATTTCAATGAAAATCGACGTGAAAAGGCACTATGTGACTCATGAAAATGGAATGGTCATCATTACCAAGATTTTATTGTCAGTTTTAAGTTGTTCCCTGTGACAAGGAGCGAAGGGTTAGCATTTATTTGTTTGAGATAAGCAGGGCCGGCACAACAGGCTTGCCACATACATTGAGAGCAAAAAATTCCTTTGCTTGGTTTGCTTAATTCGACATTTTAATTCACTTATCAGCAGTAAGTAACAGCCCACCTAGCTGTGACAGAGGTAACGCTAGCCGGATACCGCTAACAACAAATACGTTGTTGCGTAGCTAACGGTAGCCGTCCCGTCAGGCTCCGCGTACTCACCACTTTAAAGACAGCCTGTTGATTATTTGGCCAAAAAAGTCGGTATGGTTCCTTAGGGTCCCTTTATAATCCAAATCTCTGGGAATTTGTCACTTTTTGCTCTCGGACGATAAGGGAAAGCCCCAAACAAAGTCCTTCGATCCTCACGAGACCGCATTCGGCTCCTGCGCTGAGTTTTGTCCAGGCGCCGTCGGGACACTCGTAGCCATTGCTGTGTAACTGCGCCGGTGTTGTGAGCCGTTTCCCTGGCAACAGGAGGGCTCTACAGCGCCCCCTGTCTGTCAGACGAGGAACACCCTCATTGTCCATAAAGTAGCCCAGGTGTCAAAGTCAGTTCAGGGGGCACATAGAGCCAAATTGGATCTCAAACGAGCCGAACCAGTAGAATAATAGCATAATAACTTAGAACGACAACTCCAATTTTTTTTAATCTTTGTTTTAGTGCAAGAAAGTAAAATTAAATTATGAAAATGTTTATATTTACAAACTACCCTTTCACGAAAACGTGAATAACCTGAACAACTTTAAACAACCTGAAATTTCTTCAGAAAAATTAGTGCAATTTTAGTAATATCATGCCTCAAATGATTATTTATACATGTGCATTTACAGATCCCAGTGGATCTACAAAGGCACAGAACATTTAGTAACAGGTATAATATTGTTAAAATTTTGGTGTTTGGAACTGTCAATATTTATAGGTTATTATGGTATTGTTTTACTGGTCTGACCAGCTCTGGTCTGAGATCAATGTGGGCTCTCTGTGGCCCCTGAACTAAAATTAGTTTGGCACCCTTGACTGTGAATGTCATCAATGTAATTTTTGCACTTTGCAAATTCATCCCACGGACCAGATTGAAACCTTTTGCAGGTCAGTTTTACTCCCCTGATATAGCATAAGCTAAGATGCAAAGGAGTAAATCAATAAAGAAAATGCATCAAAGAACCAAACATACCAGAACAAGAACCAAACGAATACATTTCCAGGCTATATTACTCATAGTTTCTGCTCACTGCAATACTCAACTCAGCTAAATGAGGCCGATTAAGGAAAGCCTTAAAAGCAGGTCTAGTGTTGAGTTCATTAACCATTAAAGATCTAGAACTTTTATGGTGACTTCCAATTGAATTTTTGTGTTGTAACCTAATTTAAGTGATTCATCACCATTTACCATATTATTATCCTTCCCTGTTCTTAAAAATATTCAGATCCCCAGAAACCAACCGTACTTAAAAAAAAAGACATTGTAAACAGGATCCCATCTTACAACACCTACATAATTATTTTTGGTAAATGTCTTATTACTCAGTCAAGATTATACATTACACTTGAAAGTATGTAGATTTTTTTCTTTTAATCATTTCCATACTGATCCCATTATATTCAACACATAATATATGCACCCACATAGATTTAACTAAGTTCTTGTCACAGTGCTATTAATCATCACAAGCTAATGGGATCTTCTGTCATTTCACCTTGCACAGCAGAACAGAAACTGTCTAATCTTATGTTGCCTCAGAAATATCTTCACCAAAGCCTAAAGCTTCCCTTTTTCCTTCTACATATTCTATTGGGTTAATCCTTTCTGACACCTCTGTGCTTAACCTCTTTTCCTCATTAAGCGCTCTCCTGCCAGTTCCCAATTCTAAAATACTTACCTTCCTGGAAATAGAGACAGTAAAATCCTGTTTGCTTTGAAGTGATTGAATTCAATGAAGTCATTTTTATTTGTGTATCATGGTCATTCCTTGGAATTCTTGTTGTTTCAGATCAGATACTAACACCCACACTGATTGTCCTCCACTACAAATACAAGATATGCACCAAATCCTTCTGTACATAAGTATTACAAGCCAAATGTACTTGAAATATTAAAAGTAATAGTGTCATTGAGTTGCAAAACGGTTGCTGTTAATATTTCACTATTTATATGACGTTTCTGGGTTTATATTACTGCTGCATTAATGTGTATGTTGCAAATTGCTACTAAATTTTCTTATTTATACTGTTGGATAGTCTTAGTCTAAAGTAAGATGCCATCATTTACAAGGTAATCATATGTGCTATATAAAAAAATGACTTAACACAAGCTCAGAAAAACAACTCTGACAATGCATTTTGCAGCAAATCCAATACAGTTTTTAGGAGTTTTAGTTTAAGTAGGTCAAGATGAAAAACTATGATCTGAAAAGTAATTTAAGCTCTAAGACAAATGTAGTGGAGAAAAGTGCAATACTTGCCTCTGGGATGCAGTGGAGTAGAAGTAAACCTATAAAGTTGCATAAAATGGGAAAAAAAGTACAGTATAAGTGCTTGATTCAAATGACTTACATTCAACCACTGGTTTTACATTGTACTTTAACCCTTGTTTGGAACAGATCCACCTATATTACCAAGAAAAGGTTGTGAATGAGTGTAAAAGCTCTTTCCCAGTGTATATATTCCAATAAACTGTTAATTCAAGCAGCTCCGATCCTATCAAACGTTATGTACCAAAGAAGAAAATCACTTTTTTTTTCTTTAGATATATTTTATTAAAAAAAAGGAAACCCAACAAGAACTTTTTTTACATAATGATCAAGGATTTTTATTATCTTAGTCTCTTTCATCAGTTTCATATCATTACAGAAAATGTTATAGTACAGCGTTGTTCAATGTCTCCTCATTGCTTAATAATTTCCTTAGGAGTGCTGGTCACATATATCTGTACAATATGGTTCTTATTTTTTCTGTACATTTTTTGTGAAGTTGGTTAAAAAGGCTGTCAGCACTTAAAGAAGCTGTTTCTTTTCTTTCTTTTTTCTTAAATATTTGATCAAATAAAAGATTATTTTCCCAGGCTCAGCTTGCCCCTTTTGGGGGTTTCGGGGCAGAGTTTACACCCGGTCACCGTGAATATAAGGAAGCTTCAGGGTCTGGGCAGACTGGGGTGCGTCCCCCCACCTCCCCCCTCCCAACATCACCTCTTCCCTGCCCAGGCATTTGGCACTGCGCACATAAACAAGACTCACAAGATAAACAACAAGCAAAGCTCTTTGTGAAGCCATTATGATGCATACTAATGAGAGAAAAACAGAAGTGTCACCTTGATGGGCACCCAAAAGAGGAAGTGGCTTTGATGTGCCCCCTCTTCCTCTCAGCTGAGCACCATGGGAAATCTGGAGTCTTCCTCAGTGTTTTCTTCATTTTCAAAAAACAGATTATTTTTTTCCACTAAAGATGAGAAAATAATAATTTTCTTTTTTTGTCCTGGCAGGCACCTACAGCTGTCTATTAAAATGCTACTGCTATAGATAAGGTCTAGCATTGAACACACAAAGCAATTGCAATGAAAGGAACAAAGTTGCCTTAATATAATAATGATAATAAGAAGAATAATGATAATAATAATAAGAATAATCATAATAATATATTACAGAATAAATCTCTTTTTATAATTAGATTTTTTCATTAAAAGTTATATTTTCTTTGTTTGAAATACTATAATCTTTTTAAATTAATTTTTTCATATGTATCTAGGTTGTGATCAAGATGTTGACTATACCTCAACGTTATCCAAATCAATAAAAACTAGCTGTGCCGTTGCATATTACAGAATAGTCAATGATATGTGGACATGCACCGTGAACCACCCATTCCAACCCTCGCTATATGATGCCAACTCCCGGTCCCTCTTTGATGACATCATAGCCGGCCGATGACCATAACGTCAACCACCTCCCCCTTGTGCAGCTCCACGTATTGCTCTGTTTTCGGAGGTAGCATCAGGAGCCCGTTAGCACTGCGCATACTCATCAGCCTGCAGCTCACCTGGTTCCCTACAACAGCGAGGATGGGCAGACAGAGGGCACAGGAAATCATTCATTCATCCATTCATGTAACCTTATTTTTATTTGGAATACATATTAAGGTGGAGACTGAGTAAGGGTAACACAATGAAACTGGAAACCTCTGCACACACACTTCCTCTGCAAAAAAAGAAGCGCAATCAGGCAATCTGGGCCGAGTGTAAAATAATAATTTGGCTGATGACTGACTCCTGTGTTTTTTTTTTCTTTACTCTCCCTTTTGTGCCAAGGAAAGGAAGTCAGAAAGAAATCTCAACTGTTTAGAGTCTGAATGAGAACAAACTCAATCATACAGATTTAGGGAACGACCTTTGATAGAACACAACAGAAAAACATTAGCCCATTGATTAAACTTTGTCTTATTTGTTATTAGCCAATATACAGGTGCATCCCTACATAAAATACACTACAGTGATGCAAATAAGGCAATTCAACAAAATAAAGTAAAACCTTAAGAGTCACTGAGGTCATTAAAATATAAAAGAAATGAATGATTTAAAACAAGAATAGTTAGTAAAAATAAAGAGTCAAAATACTCTTAGGATAAAGATGAGTGAGTCGCAGTTGCACAGTAACCCACACTTTGTTTTCCAGTTTTTGTGCATAATACTATCATTTAAGTGTGCATGATAAGAGCCCACAGTAAAAGACAGCAGTGAAGTGATACAGGGGAGGAAAAAGACACATTACAGTCCTAAATAAATAAAACCTGGAGAGGGAGGGCCAACCCACCCTTAGGATACAGCACACAATGATGACCTCAGTAATTATCACCAGTAATAAGTAAATCTAAGTGCAGAGTGAGCTGTTGTCGTCATCATCATCATCATCATCATCATCATTATCATCATCAACATCATCATCATCATCGTCGTCGACTCCAGTACAGTGAAACTCATGCGTAAGAAGGGTACATAGTTTTAGTTTAAAGTTTCATTTGTTATGATGTATTAAACTCCAGTCACATAATTTTATTTTAAGTGTGCTTTGTCACCACTGGGATTTCTACTACGGATGTCTAAGTGGTAAAAAGAATGTTAAATTGACAAAATAAGCCACCATTCTGCTAAATACAGGAGCTTAATGCAGAGATGTGACTGTACACATATCACATCTAATATTTATGTAACAGTCAAGATTAGTGAATAAATTAAATAACAAAAAATGCAAAAAAAGTTGTATATTAACACAAAAACAAAGTGAAACTGTATTGCCAAAAAACAAAAAAAGTCATTAATTTCAGTCTTTGTTGATTTATTTCTTATCAAGATGTTGTAGCTCATTAAAACACACTTTAGGAAAAACCGACATCTTTTAGATGAGTGTTGTGGATGGGTGTTCATTGGCTATGATGTTTTTCAGAACTAAGCAAATTCACTGCAAGCTTTCCTTAAATACAGAGTAAAATTAATACAAAATTGAAAACAAACTGTGCTGATCCCAGTCCTGCTTATTGTTTTTGTTCGTTACCTGTGCTCTGTGCCCACGGCAGAGGCTCCTGGTGATGCCATGTCAGAATGCAGCGGTGATATTCAGGGCGAGGGTCCAACTTCACATCACAAGACAACTGACGGAAAACCACAGAGAATCAATCCAAATGGCACATGTTGGCTAGTCTGGATTACAAACAGATTCATCATTCTTAAAGATAGATTTAACCCCATACTGTAGAAACCTGCATCATTTAGAAGAACCTGCATTATTTAGAAGAATACTTATCAGTTATCTTAGAGTGCAGTCCGCTGTTTTTTAATTAATTATTTTTTTATTTTTAATGCATACTGGTTAAGTTATGGTTGCAGTGACAGTGGTTGTGTGTTTAGTATTTCTCCTACAGTATTATTTTTCCACCAAGCGTGTTGTATAGCTATGAAATTCTGGATATGAATAATTTCCTCCTACACAACAACATAATCCGAATAAAAATACAGATATTATTGACTGGATAAATTCTGGTTAACAAAAGATATTTGGTTTACTTACAAAGCTCGCTTGTGAATATTTACTAAGCACATTGTGATATGCACGTGTTGGCTGTGGACAAACTATAATTGAACTGAATAAAAGGCACCAAAATTCAATCAAATATAGCAGTTTTTTTTTGTTTGTTTTATTACAAGATAAAAACTAAATCTACAACGCAGTAGAGAGCTGTTAACTTTTCTTTTTTTTTTTGGCAAACGTAAAGAGTTTTTCAGGCTACTATTTGACCCGGGTCTGATGCCATCTGCTAAGGGAAATTATTTGGCTACATCCATGCTTTCAGGCCATCAGTCCTACCACTAAGTGGCAGTAATGCACTGAAGTTGACGTCTAACAGCTTTATAACAGCAAATGATGTACCTCAGTGCTCTGGATAGCACCCATGTTGGCACGGCACCAGATCTGTTACCGGATGATGCTAGTTGGGGACACAGGCTGCATCAACTCACTGTGTATGATATTCTAATGTTTTATTTTATTTGTTTTTTCTCTTGCTCAACAATTATGAATATTCATTATTTTGGGAGCAGGCCTTCAGGTCAGTGTGGGCTGTGACGGGCTCTTCTGCCAAGTTAAGAGGAAAACATGCTGGTCATAAATATGTATCAAGTGGATGATGAAAATAGTCTTTAAATCATAAGTTAAGATGCAATAGTTTGCAATCACACACTCTGGAACTTTAGAGCAAACACAATTGTTACTATTCCCATGGTTTATAAAGACTCGATACAAAATTAAGTAGCATAAAAATATCTGGAAGTGAAAAGGAGTTCCTGAATTATGATTTTGTTTTTGCCTATAGGAAGAGATGTGTTCTGCAAACTAATCTTTCTCCCTGTTCTCTAAAGGTTGACTGGTGATTAGAGTAGTATTGGCCTCTGTTGTTATTATTAAAATCCAATATATGATTGAATAAATTAAATGAAAATGTGCTGCTTTGGTTCTGATGGAGATGCGTCTTTCTGCTTTCTGTACCACATTCTGGTGCTGCAGAACTGGAAACGACTCAAGTTTCAGTACAAATGTAAGTTTGACTATCATTTTGTAAATTCATTTATTAAAGCTTTTAATTCACTTTATTTGAAAATGCTGCCCGGGGCTCTTTTGACTTTTTGCTTTTTGTGTGAAACGTTTTCTTAATTATATAAAGATATTTCCGCAAACTTTTGAGTTGGAGTTTGTGTTTCTCATTTTGATACCAAGTTTTTCATTTTTACTGCACATGTACATTCCTTCTAAATATTACTGTACCCATTGTTGGACAATTATCAGAAATGATAATGATAAACCCCACTGTCCACTTTTGACACATAAACTGATTGCGACACTTAATCCTACTTTAGATAATGTATGATCAATAACCTCCATCAGTTACCACAACTTCCAAGCCTTAATGTAGACCATATGATTTGCCATTAAGCAAGAAAAATCACTTTGTGAGACCACCAGCTCTTCAAGTTGTGATGAACTTTGACTTTGTGTGACTTGGTCAGAGGGTCACGATGCCCTCCTTGCCATGTTGGTCCTACCCTCGCTTTGATGATGGTGGGTCTAGGGTCCAAAATGCCCTGCATCTTCCTCAAGGCAGGGATGACAAAAAGATTACAGGTGACAACAGCGGACACGGGGTTTCCTAGGACGGTCGCACAGAGAGAGGGTGGACAGGAGGAGGGGACGAGGGAGAAGCAGAGCAATATATGAGTAACATCTCTTCAGAAGCAGCTGAGTGAATCACTCTTTCTCTCAACTTCACACACTACCTGGGAGGGCAAAGATAAGTTTGCGAGCACCATCTATGTCCAGGGTGGCAAATGTTGTTGGGAGACTGGAAAAGAAAAGAAAAATAGTCTTTTTTAAATCCTCAATTTATAATATCCCAATATCATCACTTCAATAACATACATTCACTCGCCTCACTGTAAAAAATTTACCTTTATTATTTACTGCTTATTTTTCATCTTGACTTTTGTCATTCACCTGTGATGCACCAGATTACTGTATTGTGAAAAAACTACAGAAGAATAAGGACAGCTAATTTACTTACCCTGGTTTCATGAAAACACGACCAAAATGGATCTGAGCATGAAGATCAATATCCAGCACTTGCTTAAGGTAGTCCTGAAAAAAGACACAACAAAGAAAATTACATACCCAAACACAGTACTGATTTGATTAGTCATATGGAAAATAAAATAAAAAAAGGTACTTTGTGAGTTTCTTACTGTAATATTCTTTGTGAAAAACAGGGATATCATGAATAATAAACAACAAAACAACATAAAGATGAAAAGTATCTCCAACTTGTGCTTTTTTCTTTCTTATCCTGTGAACATATTCTATCATTCCTTTTTCCGCCACTAGGTGTCAGTAAAACACAATATCACGACAGGATGTGAGCCCTGGCAGTGGTTTTGCCTCCATACCTTCTCTCCCATGGACACTCCTCCTGAGGTGATGATGACATCAGCACGGCTGATGCCTTCATTCAGAGCGTTGAGAAGGTCATCGGGGCTGAGGGGGGGCAAAGAGAGAAAGTAAATGTTAAAAAACCGAAGCAGAGGAGAGAAATATATGGAACAAAGGTGTATGAGAACATTAAAAAAGCCTGTTACGGAGCAGAAGAAATACAGCGCCGTGATTAGCATTATATAAACTGGAGTTCACGGTAGATATCAATATGAAGGCATACTTGTCTCCCACAATGCCTAGATTGATAGTGGGGTAGCCATGCTCCTGTATAGTTGCCAGCAGGGTGGAGCGATTGCTGTCCCTGATCTTCCCAGGATGGAGGTCGTCTTCTGGGTTAAGCAGCTAAATTTAAAAAAAAAAGAAAGACACTTTTAATATGTCTTATTATATCTTGGGAGGATCATTAACCATCATTTATCATAACAGCTGAAAAAAAAACCAGATAAACTTTATTCACAAAATAGTCTTTTTGGGTAGTGTGAATAACATAACAAAGGGTTAAGAACCTGGCTGGCACACGTCCTTAGTTTACTATCACTTTTACTGTATTCTGTCCTTCCTTGGTGCCAAATGGGTTGCTTCTAAAACTTGAGATAAAATAGTAACTATCAGCTTTTTTCACTATCATAAAATATGTAAACAATGTACACACTACACAGTGACTGCAAGGAAAGAGGTGTTACATTACTATCACCCACAAAACCAAAACAATTCACCACTGTAAAATCTTGCAGGTCTTGTCAAGGTCATGTTTTGACACTGTTTATTGAGAGAAAAAAAAAATCACAGAAACCTACCAAGGATTAAATTTTTTTCAGGAAAGTAACACTTACGCCACAAATGAAAATACATCTAACACTGCAGGACTGACTTGAGCTATTTCAGAAAATGCAGAAAGTCCAATTAATTTTAATGCAGGTAGTCAAAGTGAGATGAGAAAAGACTAATCCACTCCACTATTTCATCAGACTCATTTAAAGGAGGGGAGATGAGGACATTATGCCGCTCTTTAGACTTGAACTGGGGCTATAGTGTGGATGACTTGAGGCTGATTTATACACTTTACACATGTCTATAAGGATGAGAACAAGGGTTATGGTTATTTACTGTATGCTGTGGAACTAAAGAATGCAAAATAACACAAATTTCACACATAAAATGCATAAATATGGCATCTGTGTTTAAAAGGAACCACCTGGTCAGTGATAAGCACATTCTTTACAGCTGAAAGCGCCTGTGAAACAGCTGAGCGCACATTCAGCTCTGACTGATGCTCTGGTGTTTGCAAGCAGTGTAAACAATGTTGATTGTGCATAAACATGAACAAGGTATGCTGTCACAAAAGATGGCACACTGTGCAGCTGAGACTGAACCCTTTGGACAAATACATAACACAAAAGGTGCAGATGTATCACTTATTAAAGACAAATTTCAAAAACAGTGGCACAGCACAAAAACATATAATTTTTTTTTCCCATAATGCCATACCTCATTTCCTGTGGACATTACAGCCACCACAGGGAATTTCTGAACCTCCACCTCCGTGACTCCCACTGTGGCCAGGAGACCAATTTCAGAGGGGCCCATGTGGGTGCCCTTTGCCAACACACACTCCGTGCGCTTAATGTCATGCCCGATAGGCCTAGAGTGGGACAGAGGACATGAGATACACACAGGGAGAGACGGGAGGTGAGAAAGAATAATTCATGAAGATTTATGCTAGCCCAAATACATGGGTAAACAATTTCTGCAACAGAAACCTGAATGTGTGGTTGCTTTCTGCATGATACAGTGTAACATATTAACACACTAACCTGATGTCCTGCCCTGGACGAGCCTGTACTAGGATTCGTACCTCCAGCTCCTCTGTTCCCTGAAACACAAACCACCAGTGAGATCATAACAGTGAACTCAGTTTCCCACAATGCCTGAGTTTCTCAGCCTTCTCTGACTACATCTAGAATGAAAAAAAAAAAAAGTTACTATAATTTATTCAGGCTTTGTTGAGTTTTATTGTCTTCTCAAACTTCATTTGTTTTTTCATCTGGGTGACATTATTCAAAGAATAATGATTAATTTCAGGATAAAATCTTGTTTTTTTTGTGTTGTTATGACGTGTTTGTGACTTTGTGGCTTGAATTTGTGGCATATTTGGTGTGAATATGTTAACACCATATCACAAAAAAGAGGAAAGTCCTACATATACTCTAGCTCAGCCACTTCTAGGACAAATACAATCCACAGGTGAGACATAGCATTTTTTATTTTACTTGGATGCAAAATAAACGAACATTTTAAGCATTTCATGGAAGAAGCATGAGTTTTCACAATACCGGATATTTATAAATTTCTTTTTTTTTAATTATTATTACTTGCAAAAAGTGACATATACTCATATTTACATAACCCACATTTATATTTGTATATTTCTAATAATTGTATTATGTTCTATGCTTTATGGACTGATATACTGCATTGTTTATATTTATGAATGAGGCTGGTCATTGCTTCGAAGTAAATTTCTCCCTAGGGAGACAAATAAAGGAAACATTGAACCTTGAATCTTCAAAACATTGACCCTTGTATGAAAATGTAGTGTATTTTTGTTTGTCTTGTGATGTGAAGAAAAAAACAGTCTTACTAAAACGTAAATGCACTTAATTTTCTCATGTATAAAGTTTGTTTTTAATAACACATAGCTAAAAATAGGTTTGTGGTAAGTTGAAGTTTACCTTTTGAAGATAACTTCATAAAAGGATCTGGAAATGGTAGTAAAATTGGTCAGGAACATGTATTCACTCACAATGTACAGATAAGACCTATTATAAATTGGGTTGACATGGCTTGTCATGGTTTGTGGGTTAAAAGAAAAGTTTATCCAACACTGGTGTAGATTATATATTCCTGAATATCCTCAATGCATGAATTCTAGCTGTGTTGATAACCCAGTTTTGGCTGTGACATCCCTGTGTGTGCGTTTTTATAAAGGACTAGAGGTCAGTCTTACGTCTTCAGATTCACGGAGCAGTTCAGTGTCTTCCACTTGGACTACAGCGTCGGCTCCACAGGGGATGGGAGCACCCGTCGTCACCCTCATCACCTGGCCAGGCATGACTGTGTGGGTCGGCTGTACGGAGGCAGAGAAGGGACAAAATATGGAAAAACCAAATTATGAACCACACCTTTACTCCCTCGAAATGTATCAATATCTCTATTAGTGGTTCAGTTTAGTTGTGGTGGCAGAGGAAGAAATTAGATCATTTATGTTTAAGTACTGTTCAGTAAAATGGTCCCTGACAATGTTTTACTGCCATATATTATGTTTTTAGAGTCATGTTACTTCCACATTAATGTGTATGTCATATTTTATTGGCTATGTTTAAGGCTGAGCTCCTTTGAACTACTTTATATACTGTTATACTGTACACAAATACATCATATTTCATACAATCATCATGTTTGTGGTGTTGTCATGTGAACCAATCATCTGTTCTAAGCTTTGTGACAATTGTCACATGAATCCAAGAGTGTTTCCAAGCCAAGTGTGTACTTAGCTTTGGAAATTATATTCATAATCATAATTTTTTGAAGATATATGGTTTTCAATGGACAGGAGGAGATAAAAATCTATAATCTGAAAAGTAACACCAACAAATGAAGTAAATAGCATCATACTTCTAAACTACAGTGAGGTAGAAATGTAAAGTTAGATATAACTAATTTAACTAAATAAATATGCAAGTAAAGTAAAAGAACAGTACTTTTTTATATTACTGTGTAAATTTTTCATGTATATA
>JAPQRQ010000017.1:5262160-5275542 GCA_037367365.1 Apogon talboti
GTACATACTTTTGTGTTGTGATTCTGTTATGATTGTTAATTTTATGCAAGCTGCTGGACATCTTGAATTTCCCACATGAATGAATAAATGAATAAAGTATCTTCTATTCTATTCTATTCTATTCTAGATTACACAGTAAAAGTGTTTTGCTGTATCCCACCACTAGAAAAGTGATATTATAGATTCTATACTCCTTAAACAACTTACAAAGTTTCCTAAATCTCACTACACTGACACTCAAACAGACCAAGCAAAAAGATATTTAAACTAAAAATATTTACAGCCTTGACAGAGAGTATGAAAGCAGGCATCGAGTGAATGTTTGTGCTGATTTTGCTGGAGACGGTTGTGGTGGTCGATAAATCTCCGCAATGGACTCCTGCCTCTGAGGTCTAATCTGTTTTAAAGTCTGGTTGTACTTTAACTTTGTAGCCCTGTTTTGGTGAGAAGGAGTGTTCATCACTTGCTAAGGGAACACACTGGTGTGCAATTACAGCTGGTCAAGGCGTGAGGTGAAGGACGAAAGTGAAGCACTTCATTTTCATGCACAGGTTGTGTGGGGGTGTTTGTATTTGTATGACTGTGTGTGTGTGTGTGTGTGTGTGTGTCACTGTGGGATTGTACGTGTGTTTGAGTGTCGATGTGGGCGCGGACCTGCTCTCCAGCTTGGGACTCTCCAATGATGAAGCGGTCACCTGGGCCGTCGGCCGCTGAAATTAAAAAAAAAAAGAAAAGGAAAAAGATTTAATAGCATTACACATGTGTGCAGATGAAAATGTGTGTGTAGGAGTGTGTTATTTAGTTGAGTCATTTTGTTTCAGTGGGTTACAGAATGAAAAAAAACAGGAAGGGGAGAGAAACGATGACGTTAGACGTTCTTTAATTAAACAGCTCAGAAACAGAGATGAAGGGTTTTGTCAATACTAGACGGCTTCACAGATGAAATCATCAATCAACGAGAGCGTCTGTTTTTGTAACGCTCAACCAGGAAGCTTTGTTAAATCACATTCTAAGGACACTCGAATTATCCTGCTCTAACAAATCCTGAATTGTTTTCACATGTTGGCCCACCTGCACTTGTCCTGTGTTTTTTTTTTTGTTTGTTTTTTTAATCTTTTTATGTTTTTATATAGCAACATAGTCCTGGAGGAAATGACAAAAAAGCCACTTGACTTGACTTAACTAGGTGTAAAGAGACCATTCATTTAAGCACTGCTACAGCAAAATGTCTAAATGGGCCAATTGTTCTGCCCTTTTACAGCTTGAAAAAACAGGAAGTCTCAGAAACACCATTCAAACTCTAATTTATCCTTTAACATGAAAAATCACCATGACAAAGTTTGTTGGCAGATGTAATCTTAGCTGAAGGATTAAAATCTCCTCTATTGGCTGATTTTTTTTTGTTGAAAACCACTTGAAAATGTACTTTATATGACAAAACACTGGCCAACAACAAACAACAGTCATCTGACAGGCTTTGCATATGAAAGAATCTGGAAAAAGCAATACGTAATCATAGTCTTATCCACACCGTGCATTAAAACGTCTGCAAACAGGCAACCGTGTAACTGTATGCCTCAGCAGGATTTCAGGCCCTGAAGACAGATGCATAAATCCAGAGAGGCCGCTGGTGTTCTGCTCCTCCTACTCCATCAGCAAGAGCCAACAGCAGATGCTACAAGATTTTTCAAGCTGCCTGCAGCCAACAAGCTGCCACCCTGCTCTTCAGGTTAACAGGGTACTCGCTGCTCTCCAGGAACCCAATCACCGATGTCCTGATTGAGGAAAATGTCTAACTTTGGCTGTATATGGTGAAGAAAACCACTTCGGGAGGCTTGCAAAATTAACCGAAGAGCTGTTTCTTCCATAGAATAAAGGGGAAACAGAGAAGTTTTAGAGGTCTCTTCTGACACCTCAATCTTCTGCCAGTTCGACCCTGGCATAAGGAGCCCTTCCATGGATCCTAAGGCAGTTCTCCACTGCCCCAGTGTCCCATTCATGTCTAAATAGGACAGTCAGGTCATTTGAGTACAAAGAAAGACACACTGGCCTGGTTAACAACTTCCTTGAAAAAATTACTCCAGCGACTCAGCAGTGAAGTCAAGAAAAAAAGAAAAAAAAAAAAAAACCTCACACACTTCGCAGGTCTACAAGGGCCATTCTATGAAACTGCTGCAATCTGCCATCCCACAACCAAAAAACACATTTAAAAACACATTTAAAAACCATATAAATGAATAACTGTTAGATGTGTACTTAGATCTATTGTCTTTTGAAAACCAACAATAACATCAGTTTTACACAAATAAAAATGCACTTTTCTGCAATAACATGCAAAAAGCTGAATAAGGAAGTAGGCATTTGTTTGTGATGGTACTTAAAATGACTTCAGAGGAACACACATACATGTAGGTGCACATTCTGTACACATTCTGTAGTGACATGATGGATGGCATTTTTTTTACATTAAGCTTCATAATCTAGAAGGAACATTTTCACTGTTTTTAAATCAGATTTAATTGTGGGACAGCAGTTTACACTAACTTAGTAGAATGAGCCTTTAACCCCTCAAAGACCTGCCAGTCAAAAGCACCTACTGATCTAAAAGGTTTAATAACTTTTGAACAACTAATCCTATTAATACATTGAAAAAATTCAGGTAAACTGCAGCTTCTCAGCTTTTCATCATCATCAGATATGATCCATTTGGATGTTCAGAGGCTCCGTAGGGATCGGGAAAACTCTGTCATCTTCTGCGACATTGATTGATCAATAAAACCTGTATAGTTTGATGAATGACAGTGATTGTAGATGCTTATTTTAAGTTCAGTTAATATAGATTTAGCTGAACTTGAAAACCTTTGAATTTACTCTGAGCATTTATGAATATCTACATCACCAGTAAATGAAACCTAGGAAAATACCTGATTTTCACTGAAAAATGCGAAACACAGAGGATAATATTATGATAAATAATGATAAATCACTTGGGAAAAGTTACAAATAGAATGAAAATTTCATTTGGAAGTCACCATAAAAATAGTTGTAGTATTTTAAGAGTTAACATAAGGCAAAGGGAACAATTAATTTATGGTATAACCATGGTTTAAGATATATTTACTTTTTTTTCCCCTCAGTTTAACCTTAACTGGATTGCTTAAGCCATTCATACAGGTTTATCATGCACAGTAGTTTTACCTAAGACACTTTAATCAAGGTTTGGATGTTAGTGTCAGTATTTAAACTGATGTCACTTTGTCACATCTTTTCTAAATACATCCGTAAAACCAAAAGCACAACATTACAGAGATCATAGTCTGGCACTAACACGTAGAGAAAGAGGAATACAAGGAAAAAAGAGACATATTTTACATTATGTGCCATAATTCATGGTACTTACCTCTCACAGCATAACCATCCTTGACAGAAGCAGGGAAGGGTGGCAGGTTGTCTTTGGCATAAACGTCCTGAGCGAGGACTCGACCCATCCCATCTGTAAGAGAAGAAGATGAAGAAGAAAAAGAACACGAGTATGAGAGCGACAGCTGGACAGAGAAAGAGAGACAGAGGCAGAGAGAGACAGTGCATCTGGACGGGATGGAGATACAGAGAGACATATGCGCCGGAGGTGTGTACATGTGTGTGTGTTTTCCACGGGGACAGTGTGTGACACCACGCATCAGGATCTTTCTGGATGAGTCACCACCTGACCAACATGCACGGACACACACTCTCTCCATGTCTGATTCAGATTTACTGATTCATGTGAAGTAACGTTGACAGAGGCTGCTTTCAGGTCTGTGCATGAAGGTTTTTTAACCACTATCACTACACACACTACAAAAAAAAAAAAAAAGAAAAAAAATCACGAGAAAAAAACAATCACAAACAAGGCTGGAGGTCACTCTTCCATACTTCTTGAAGTACTTTCTTATTAAACACAGACATTTTTTGCACTACTGTTAACTCCAAATGTCACATTTACTATTGCTCTTTCTAGTATTTTTAGCTGCTTTATAGTTATACATTTATATAACTATTTATCTATCTATATTTTATAATACATATTTTTTATTGTGTGCTGACACACCTCTGAAATTTCGTTCTGTGAAAACTTGTTTTATTCTGAATGGCAATAATGTCGGACTTAGTCTAAATCTGTTATTGTTAATAATGAAACAATTAACATAAGATAGGTGTGAAAACAAAAATGAGGCTTTACTAAAATTAATAGGAACTATATTGTGTATTTACTAAAATAAACAAAAATGATTGAGAAAATGTCTTTAATTTTCATCTTATTTCAATACATAAAATACAGTGAAAAAGTCTACCCTTTGATTATGATGACAACAATAACAAAACTCTTGGTCTGCTACTGGAAAACATAAATAGGATAAGCACTGAATAATTTCTGCACTTTGTCAGGAATTTGAGCTATGTGAAAAAAAAAAATCACTATCATGTTTGGTGTTGAAGCCCCTTGTTACCTGGTTTCCTTTTCATATTTGGATAAATCATTCGAACAGCTCATCACTCATCACCCAAATGCAATGAATGGATTTTGAGCGACATTCTGCAACACATCCATTCATCTGCTTTTAACATGTCCTCAGTTAGTTTCAGGAGAACACAGGATCATCAATGAGTTCTCCAATCTCAGCTCTAGTGGAAATTCCAGCTTTCAGGTTTGCATGACTTTTTATACTGCAGCGTTTTTTTTTCTGTCAGGTATTAAAAAAATTTTGATCTTAGCGTTTAAAGGACTAAAACACTGGTGTGACATGCTGCTGATTTTCTATATACTGTATTCATTTATGCATAACTCAAAATTCTGACATGGAGCAGAATTTCAGTTTCGGAATCAGTGTATTAAATCAGACATTCTTCTCCCAGAACCAAAACCAGTGCTATGATCTAATTTTTCTGTGTATTGACACAAGCACACTGACTTATATATATTGTTTATAGTTGTTCATTGCACATGGCTGTTGTTCTGTCCTAAGTAAATGCATTGTTACAATCGTACAATGAGCAAATTCTATATTTCTGTCAAATCAAATACTCCATGTTACAAAAAAAGACTAAAAGTTAAATAAAATATAAACTAAACAGAATAAACTCACTTTAAAAATCACTTCGAAACTTTGAAACAAAAAGTAATAATGAAATAAAAATAAAAGCTAAAGCAAATGCAAAACACTGATAACGTTGCCCAGGAAACATTAGTGGAGGAAGACCATAAACTGCACAAGAAACTGAACAGAGACAATAGCAGAGAGCATGAGAAGAAAATAAAGAATGAAGACGAGAGAGAGAGAGAGAGAGAGAGAGAGAGAGTGGGAGGAGGAGAAAAATCCTGGTACTAAAATACCACTGTGTGGCTATATATAGCCGTTCTAAGAGTCTTTATGCTATGATTATGTGGGTGTTAATATGAAGATCTAAGCTTTGATATCAGAGTTGAAGAAAAGAAAAATTATGCATGTACACACACAAACACCCACATACATGCAAACACACTTCAGCTTATGAGATGACAGTCACACTGAGCCGCGGTAAATAAGGCATCTAGAGGAAAAAAGTGTGCTTATGTCCGATTTCTACATCTATTTTAAATTAGCAGTGTTTCATCTTAGATATTCCGATGCATTTTCAAGACTCCTACTCCTTTAAGGTGCCATTTAAACAGCCTGTTAAAACCCTGTGCTGCAGCCGGCTGGAGAATAAAAATAGAAGAAAGGTGATGTCTTATCGCCGAAGCAAAGCGTGTTTCATCAAAACACAAGTTACAGTATGTTCAGGTTGCTAAAAGGGTTATAGAAGGATCACCAAGACGAGCGGGCATGATGTTGTTATTTTTATGAATAATGTGATTGTAAATGTGAGAGAGATTTAACAGAAACATACAGATTCGTAGGCGGCTGAACTCACACCAACATAGAGCACTTGTAAATATGCTTGGGAAAACAGCTGCCAATCATGAACTTCAATCTGAATGAAGTGTAGATTTAAGATATTTATCTAAGAGCTGTCTTTAATGTGCTGCACGGAAACAGAAAAGCATCATATAGAATAGAACAGAAGCAGGTTGACTATTAAATGGATTTAGTTTTTAACACTAACTAATGATGCAGTGCCTCCTACCACTGTCATGGGCTTATTTTGACCTGGAACCACTGCAGACTTTGTGGAGTATTGTCTAAATATATGGAATAAATCAGCAATGTTTCTCTATCTTATCCATAAATTTGAATTTTAAATTATTATCTAATTATTATTATTATCATAATTATAAATAATAAATGATGATGAATGCAGTCTGTTTTCCATTTTTGCATTAGGAGTAATGGAGGTTTAAATGACCTCACAGCAGTTCTAGGTAAAACCACTCATTTTTTTTCTCTTTTATTCCAAAATCCTTAAAATACACAAGGTGACATATAACACACTTTTAGGAAAAATCGTCAACTGGGAGACAAAAGAGTTCTGTATATTTTAATAGGTGAGAGAGGTCAAAATGACCCCATTGTGGTTCTAGTGTTAATAAAGTGAACATTTTAATAAAACAAGATTTTTTAAAGCTCATAGCAGCTGAAACTACGTTCTTCGTTTTAAGACCAGAATTTCACCTCATTCTTTTCTGTTTCCTTTCCTTGTCTATGACCATAAAGTGAAATTTGATGACATTCTACATCAAACAAACTAATCAAATTTTGAGAAGATGATCAACACATTAATCAACAACTGAATCGGGTTTTTTACTATAGCCCCAAATAGAATAACTTAATTGCAGACATGAGACAAATATCTAAGACAACAAAACAACCAATAAATGAACAAATCATGTATGACAAGTTCTTCTGTCTTACTAAAATTAAAGGAATTGGAAGAGATGTACAATTCCATGGCAACACAAATTCAGATAACCACCCCCAGTTTCACCCCTTTCACCCATCCACTCACAGGCTCACCCAACAACAACGAGCGCCACGTTCCCGTCATCCCTGCAACTCAAAAATATTCTCTCATTCATCTTTTTCTGTGCACGTTAGGTGTTTTGATTGAAAACACACATGCATTATTAGAGTTATTTTTGGCATATGTACTTCACACACACAGACTCCTAAATCCAGCAGAGAAGCTTCTCCAGCTCTTGTCTATGTATTTCATCTCTCCAATCCACTCCTGCTCACTCCCTAAAGCTCTACACCTCTAAACCTCAGGACTCGTTCTCTTCTGCAAAAGACCTGAAACACCACTTTACACATGAGGGGGAAAAAAAATCCCTCTACCATCATTGATCTAGAAGTCATGTATGCCGTGGGCCATTATTGCCCCCAATCCCTGCTACCCCATTTTCAGCAATGAATTAAAGAGTATGTTTTCCCCTCTGGCCCTGATCCTGGCACTGTGTCACCTTACTCTGGCGCTGAGGCCACTTTGCCAGAAGGCTGACTAGACCCTCAGGTGCTGAGCTAACTTCAGTGTCAATCTGTCTATTTAATGCGTCTGGTCAAACACGGGAACATTTATTACTGGATCATGTGATTTATTATGAACTAAAGTTAAGAAACACTAAAGATGAGTGTAATGAATGCGAGTGCGTAATGTGTTTTTAATTCACTCTCAAATGACACGACAGCATAGTATTATATATACACTACAGGCAAAAAACCCAAAAAAAACGCACCACCTGGATTTAGGAAGAGATAAGAGACTTCCAGTGGATAATTACAGCAGTGATTAATAACTTTCAGCAGCAAAAAGTTCTTCAGCCCTTAAACTAATGTAATGAGTAGCTTGAGAGCATAAAAATTGGATTGTGTTTGAATGAAAAAAGGTCATGTGATCTGATGGGTCCAGACTGACCCTGTTCCACAGTGATGAATGCATAAGGATGATAAGAGAAGCAGAAGAAGTGATTACCCATCATGCCTAGTGCCTCCAGTACTAGCCTATAGGGGCAGTTGGTCAGGTCTAGGTTCAGCAACATTATGTGTCAAAAAATTTATATACTCAATTTTTTTTGCTGATGATACAATGTCTTCCATCATTAATAGAAGATCTTGACAAAAAAAATGCAACTGTGGACAGAAAGATATAAAAGCTTTTATACTGCATAAACTTATCACATGCATAAACTTATCAATTGTATAAATTTATCAAAACTTATCAAATGAATCGCATTTTCTTTTGTGTTGTCCTCTATATGATGAACTGGGAGCCTCTTTGTTTAATGAGATGTTTATCCAAACCCTTATATGTTCTGGAGCACTGACGATGACAAGATGAAATGGTTGTTTAGTTCAAATGTGTATAAATTAGCATTATTTGTTTGTAAAGCCTGAAAAAAGCGGCAGATGTGTCTGTTTAAATAGGTCAGTACATTGTCTTGTCTATATTTATTGTGCCTTTTGTCTGGCATTTGGTCGTTGGTTTATATTTTTGGTGTCTTATAAGCCCATGTAAGGGCTGGGCATATTCTTATGTAAGACACAATAATAAAAATTCATTCATTCACAGTTCATTCATTCATTCATTCATTCATATCAAAACTATGCCGTGGTGAATGGATGCTGTTTTTTTTGCAATATATGTAATCTTACGGATGTAAAACATTAATGTTTTGAACCAGAGGCTTAAAATGATCACATTTTGAGTCAAAAGATTTCACCAAATATAAAAGTGGCCTGCATTGCATTACTACATTCAATACACATGGCAGCTATGCTCACATTCAAACCAAGACTGAATAACTAGACAGACATTGACTTAGAAGAAATGCATAAACACAGATGTAGGATCATATTTTACTATGATCTTGCTGGCAAATGTTCAATGTTCATGCCTTGAAGAAGCTCTGTGACAGACAGCTCACATATTAAAAGATTATTGCACCAATTTCAGTGTCCAGAGGCTGGTTTTCATTTTTCATTCAGTTTGATTATTTATAACCACAACACCTCAGCTGCGTGTGATGCTTTTCTTTAGTAAATTATTGTGAGGGGTAATAATGAAACTAGGATGATTACAACTACTGATACAGTCTCACAATGATGAATTTATTGTGTATTTGTACATGTACAAAGGGGGAAATCATACAAATATGTCTGGCAAGGCTAATTCCATTTACTGACAGATTAGGACCGATATAACAGATTATTAAAATGTTAGGCTGTAACTCAACCCACTGCATCAATCATCAAGCTAAGTCAGAAAGGGGCTGAGATACAGGTGATTAGTGTCTGAATGTCCAGGTGTGGATGTGACACAGGAGAAGTTCAGGGACATCGGTATAACAGAGATTCATAAGACACTAATGCAAATCCATATGAGGCTTTGAAAGGTTTAGTTTGAGCCCCATAGGTGGAGTACTGCACGTCTCCTGTACCTTAATGTAGCTCTCACAAAGCATTAGATGGGTCGCGCTCGACAAATGGCATATAAGGAAAAGTTTCTATAGTTTCTTTCTTATATACAGGGAGTGACAATTAAAAGAAACTAATGAGCGTGTTCCTTTCTGGGATGACAGTAACCCCATTCATGAGGCATGAAGGGTCGCTGAATGGTGAATGGATGCGTTTGACGGTAGACGGCACTCTCCAGCTTCTTCATCAAAATGCTAAATGAGAGGGTATGTTCAGGAGGAATGGTGTTCATCCCTCCAGTCGACTTACAGAATCAGTGCCAAGGAGTAATGACGCTCTTATGACAGCTAACGCCTTACTATATCCTCCTGAGACCCAGAGGAAAACATGTTTTGCTTTTTTGATATTTTTATGAAGATTTAAGTATTATGGTTGAAAGAGTCATGCTGCAACATATATTTTTTCCAACACATTATCACATTATTTATTTATCTTTTGTAGTGGACATTAGGTGTTGTTTGATATTGAATTCATTTTTGTATAGATTTCTTTTAAAAACATAAATACATAAAGAATATGCATTTGAATTATTACTCTGTGGATATGTTTTTAAGCAAACGACAATTTATACTTAGCAAAAACCTAAGAATGTTTGAATACTTAAAAAAAAAAAACATCTTTGCACACTGCATTCTGCACACTCTGTCACCTGATGCTGTTTTTAATTTTTTTTTTTTCATGTCACATTACACACCGCGCCAATGCATGGTACAACAGGAAACAGTTTT
This sequence comes from Apogon talboti, assembly GCA_037367365.1. Lineage (NCBI taxonomy): Eukaryota > Metazoa > Chordata > Actinopteri > Kurtiformes > Apogonidae > Apogon > Apogon talboti. The sequence continues at coordinate 5,272,320 of JAPQRQ010000017.1, forward strand.
TGGTCTTTGAAACACACTGGAATATGTTACACTTAATGCACCTGACAAATGTTTTCCTTTTATATCCCTCTCTTCTGCACTGTGATGAATGTCTGTAAAGGTGTTTAGTGTTCTGCATGAAAACACACAAGCCTCTAATGCTATATAATTTCTTATGTGTGTATGTTTGTGTATATGTGACTGATATGAAGGCCAGCAGACACAGACTTGTGATTCAGTGAGATGTCCAAATCATAGAAAGGCCATCAACTGAACTTAGCAGCGCATCATCCTGCATAAATCTGGAAGGGATGACACCTCAGTCTCCCAGCACACTCAGGAGCTAATGTCAGCAGATGTAACCAAGGCAATACAGATGTCAAAAACTAATTCAGCTGGGCGCGGAGAAGGCTTCATGGAATACTCTCGACTCAATAATGCCTTTAAGGTGATATTTTCATTTCAGTTTGTTTGACAGAAACCCAACATGTGGCCCGCTCACCTCTGTAGTTGATGATCTCAGTGCCCAGGACAGCGGTCATCTCTAGCACAGTGATGAAGGCCTTGTCCATGGAGGTGAGGGGGAAGGGGGACATGCGGTGCCTTCGGGCAACTTTAGTGATGTCCACTGCACTGTGACCTGGAAAGATGTAACATCACACACACACTGCCATGACATGGGTGGATCTGAACAAATAATTGATTAACAACTACTATTAATAAACTGCTTTTGGGGATTTTGACACAATAAAATAATATAAAATGGTGAGGTGTAATAGTAAATACTAAAGATCAGTAGATTTCTGAAGACCAGGTGAAAAAAAAAGTCAGTAGCTGGTTAGCTGGCTCATATACACTGTTGCCCATGAAGCTGGATTAAATATTTTTTACCTCTTCTCAAGATATGATTGTGACAATGTGATTTATTCTTGATAAATAAAGTGTAACTGGGACTCTGGACATAATCATTGAACCTGGTCAAAGGTGATTTATGATGTGTATAAATGGGAATAAAAAAAGGAATGTGTCTAAAAACAAAATTATACCAACTTTATGGGCCACAGTATAATGGAACTTCTAAGTAAAATAATGCCTAAAAATACATTTAGAGTTAAAAGTAAAAAACAGACAAGCATTTTTTTTATATTTGAGCTATTTTTCTGTTTCAAGTTCAGTAATTTTCATTTAGAATCCTAATATTAATCATCAGCCACTATCAGAGCCAAGATCTGCTGATTCTGATTTGTAAATGTCCTGTTAGTGCAGATTATTCAGCCAAACTTATTAATCAGTCTGTCTCTAGCACAGCTTTAGACCCAAGCTCCTAAATCTGAGGCTGAACCAACTGGAATCAGGAGCACGTATTCAGACTGAGTTTGCTGAATTTAAGAAAAGATGTCTAAAACTTGAAAAAAGTATGCGTTTTTACCAAAGAGGGCGGGAGAGCCACTCACCCTTTTTAGCATTTTAAATTCTTTATCTAGACAGTTTGAAAGTTGAGAGGAAGACAGAAAAGAGGGGAGAGAGATGAGAGCAAGCACTCTACTGGGATTCAATCCCAAGACAACAGAGGCATATTTTCTGTTCCAAAGGCAGGGAAGTGAACCACTCAATTATCTCTGGAGACAAGAAAGTATTTTAAGAATTTTCTTTTGGCTCAAGAGTCACCTAAAAATCTGCTGAGAGATTCAAACTGATCTGAGAAAAGTTTTTTTTTCTTTTTTTTTTGGTTGCGGACTGTCAGTGAAGGTCAATATTAAGACTCCAAATGACAGACAGTGATGTATATAAATCAAGAATGTACAATTAATATATATAAACAGTGGTGGAATAATACTTATCCCTTTTACCTAAGTAGAATTCAGAGGTACTAGGATGGGTAAAATGTAGAGATCAATTTTCCCATGGGGATAATGAAGTGCGTAAACCTTTAACCTTTGTAACCTTTACTTGAGTCTTTCATTATGCAACATTACACTTCTACACAATGTAATCTCAGAGGAATATGCTGCAATTTTTACTCTAGTTCATTTTTCTAACCGCTTCAGTGATTTTTCCACAATCTAGAATTTTTCATTACCTTCCTGTCCAGTGAAAACAGTGTCTACAAACGTGTTGATTATAAATGCTAGTAAGGAACAAAAGATGTAATTTGTAATTGTCTGACGTCAAAGAAGAACTCAATAACTCAATCAGCCGATCAATCAATCAATCAATAAAGAAAATAGAAAGAAAACACAAATGGAAATCGACAAATGCAGTCTTGCTACATATTCCAGACCTTTCTATATGGTTTGAAAATTTTCTTTTCTTTCTTAAACTGAATAAACTTGGATTAGATGGAAAAAACATTGTTCCATAGCTGAAAACAGGCATGCTCATTAAAAGCTGGCTTTTTCTTGCCACTGAAAAGTGACGTTACAAACACAAAATGATCTTACAAAATTTGATGCATTACTGTAGATTAAACAACTTGACAATTTATAACGTATTTCAGACGAGCTCAATCTTTAATATGTACAGCAGCAAAATGCAACTTACATATTAATACAGCATGAAAAATTAATAAAAAAACAACATATATAATACAAAAAGATCTACAGGGGCCAATTTATTCCATTTAAGTAAGGTTTTTCAGTATAAATATTATATCCACTATGCCGTTTTAATACTTTTATTTAAGTAAAGGATCTGAATACTTCTTCCATCAATGTAATTTAATGTGCATCCATACCAGAATTTCCTCAACACCTGGATTAGCATGACTTTTTTTTTTTTGGTGCCTTTAAGTGCAGCTAAATGTATACATGTCCCATAACACATTCTGAACACCTTGAGGAAGGATTGGCAAGAAATAAACCAATTTATTTGCAAAAGCATTAGAAGCCAGCTGCATGATAGAGGTGTTCGATAGCAGCCATGTTGGTCTAATAATACCTCTCTAATAATTCCAAAGGTAAAAAGGAACAAAGCAAGGTGTAACTAATGTGTAATCTGCTCTCTCTCTCTCCCTCTCTTTGTCGCTCTCCCTCTGCCTCTCTGCCTCACAGCGAAGAATAGGCGCTGTGCTTTGATTTGCCTTGACCCAATTTCTCTCCTTTAAACATACACTTACGCTTCCACAGCATATTCTGATGCTTAACATGAGGCTTAACAACCTCTGGCAAAACATCACACACACACACACACACACACACACACACACACACACACACACACACACACACACACACACACACACACA
>JAPQRQ010000017.1:5275642-5287914 GCA_037367365.1 Apogon talboti
CACACACACACACACACACACACACACACACACAGACATGCAAACATGCACAGCCACACACAGCCAAACACACAAATAAACTATGGCCCCATTGTCACATCCCATGCGCGTTTAAAACCCATCTATGGGTGTTTTGAGGCTCACAGATAGACACTCACAAAAAAATAAAGAATGCTTTTGACTCAGAAATGTATTACTCACTTGATCTTAGGATATTTTCTTTGCTGCTGCATCGTGACTGCACCTAAAAGATGAAGGGAGCGATTGGGAGAGAAAAACGAAGGGCAGGAGGAACAGAGAGAGCAGAGGTAGTGGTAATTTGAGATAAACCAAGCTGCTCTTTTGACATGCTTGAGATGAGAAGCTGTTTATACAACAGTCAGAACAGAAGCACTGGCAAGAGCTGTGTCACACTACACTGTGCACTTTGTCCTGCTGTTAGGAGATAGTTACATCTCCTGCATTATCATTATAATCACTTACAGTACACTACATCATCATATCACATTGATAAATACACTGACATGTCACAGTACTGTTAGATTAAAACACTACAAGGGATATAAGGACAAAGGCAACAACATACAGAGTGACAATATTGTATCACAAGGTCATAACAGATGTATTAACTGTGCTACGGTGTAACATCAAATGTAGTGGAAATGTAGTGTAGAGTATAGATAGTGGCTGTTCAGATGTGGTGCAGGAGGAAATCGCTGATGCTCTGGAAATCGCTGATGCTGCGTGGTAGCTGCACTAGCGCTTAACTACTAGTAATCTACGGCAAGGTGGGGAGGAGAGCATGGTGGGTTAAAACTGGGCTGAGTTTCCCATAACCATCTCAAGCCTACTTTTTTTTGTGTAAAATTCTGACAGTCACATACATGTTTGTCACATGAATTAAAATATTCAATTCATGAAACAAACACGTATTTCATAAAACAATATTTCGGTGTCAAAACAATAGGAAAACTTGACAACTTAGCGTTGGCTTAAACAACTTCCCACAAACTCAGTTTAACAGTCGGAAAAAATGAACATAGCTACACTACTGTCTGATATCTTTCATCTCCATATTACACTCTAATAGTCTTGAATATACTATAACCTTTAAGTTGAATGTCATAATATACTATACTATATATTTTTCCCTTTGCCATTTTTATTTGACACTAAAAGGCAAAATCTGACTTGTAACACTCATTTAGTAGTACATTACCACTGTATTTTGTTTTTATATTGTAATGAATGATAATATCCAGTTTCACCAAGACATTTTATACCTAATCTAGTCAGTGAACACAAGATATAAAATAAAATGTTGATTGGTGGCAAACTGACAACAAAAACAATCCTTGCACATGCTAGTTTTTCACTTTTGACCCAAACCTCTGGTGTTTTTACACAAACCTTATATGACACTAATGCTGTTAATATTCTGTCTTTATGTCATAGTGCTGTGCTATACATTTATTTTTGGGAAACTCAGCCTTAGGCAGTGACTAAACAAATAAAGAAAATTAAAGGCTGCAGTTTTTACATATTTGTAACAATATTTGTATCTGTCTATCTATCTATCTATCTATCTATCTATCTATCTATCTATCTATCTATCTATCTATCTATCTATTTTTTTACTGTCTATTTTTTCCTCTTGGTTACCTTTTGGGACTTTGACCGTCCTCATTTCACTTGTATCCTTCCATCTACTTTATCATTAAGTTGGTTGTGGGCAGTGTGTAGTGTATGGAGAACCAAAACACCCATGGTGAAGGTGAAGGTCTCTCTACCCACCCGACCCCCGTCTTTCTTTCTCCTCCCCTCCCTCACCGCCAATGACTAGGCTACTGCGACACCACTGGGCACCAAACAGCCAAGGTTAGAGGGTGGGAGATGGGAGGTGGGGCAGGTGGGTGGGATGGTGGACGAGGAGGGATGAAAAGGCAGAGTGATAGAAAAAGACACAGATAGAGAGACAGAGGGTGGAAGGATGAGGATCAGCATGACGTGGTCCCACAGCCCGGGAAAATAAGGAAACAAAAACGGGAAGCACGGACTAGACAGACTTCACTAAACTACAGAGCCGATACATAGCAGAAAGGAGGGAAAACAGGAAGAAAAGAACAAAAACAATAAAGACCACTAGAGTGGCCTGATGGCATCTACTTAACAGACATCCAGCACACCAGACATAGCTACTGAAAGCAAAGCATGTTATCCAGAGAGACAGAAACAGAGATAGACGGACAGATGGACAGAAAGAGAGAGGACGAAACTGGTCTAGGCTCAGCTTAGAAAAAAGTGGAAACTTGTACTCGCAGTTTATAAAATGAAAGACTAAAAAAGGTGCTTTTGGATTTACAATCTGTGATCTTAAGTTTATAGAAACCATATTCATGGATTCAAAGTAACTGACTAGTAGTATCCATAACTCATAAGCTGAACACTTTATCAAATGCAAACTTTTAGTTGTTTTATTTTGATTAATCAGAGTTAAAAAAAAAAAATAAAAAGAAAACATATAAGTGGCCTCTGCTGCCTACTGTGAGTCTTTCAGCACCATGGAGAGCGACAGGGACAGCGTACACCTTTTTCTGAACATGAGAGATTCAGGACTTTTCCAAACGGCTGTTTCTGACCAGAAGAATGAAAAAACGTAACTCCATTTGTGGAGTTCTCAAATGAAACTCTATAATCAGTTTCATTTCTGTACCAGAAAACACAGCCAGAAACAACAGATCCATTTCTAAAGCACTTAAGTTATTCTTATCAGTATTCTTATCAGTAAGCATATTACTAAAAGGACAGCCAAGTAGTGATGAGAGAGAAAGAGATATGGTATTTATTTTGATTGTACCGATCATTGGTGATAGAGAGAAAGTCCATTTTATTAATTCATCCAGGTTGTTTAAGAATCAACATTTAGGTTGAGTCATGGATCCCAGAGGGTTCAAATCTATGAATACTGCTCTAACTTTACAGAACAGTAACTTATTTATAAACTGATAGTACAGATTTACACATGGCTCTTTTTGCCACAGCTGAGTGTAGGTGCAGCCCCATAAGAGACAGAAACAAGACAGAAAAGTGTGCGTGGGAGACAGAGGAAGGAAGAATCCTAAAAGACCAGAGAAATAGCGAGACAAAGAGTGACGAGAGTGAACGACAGGAAGAGACTAGTGGCAGTAACAGGGCAACAGACAGATAGAGACATACAGGGAGAGAGAGAGAGAGAGAGAGAGAGAGAGAGAGAGAGAGTGAGAGCCAGAGAGATAGCTTGGCAAGCGAGGAGGAGGAAGAGGAAGAGGAGGAGGAGGAGGAGGGGAGGAGGACACGGAGCGGGGCGTTTGTTTTGCGCGCTCCTTGGAGGAGGGTGAGGGAAGGGCAAAGGGGGGGCGGGATAGTTACTCGAGAGCTGAAGGTCCTCCTGCGATCATCTTTAAGCCCCTCCAACCTACACTGGAGCTAGTGGAGATAAAGCATCGAATCACAGGCATCAGTGCATCTGTCCCGGCAAACGCAACATTACAGACAGACAGACAGACAAGACGGACAGACGGACGGACAGACAGGCATCCACTACAACAAGCAGCCCTAGCAAGAGAGGAAGAGGGGAGGGGGAGAAGAGAAGTGGAACAGGTGTAAAGAAAAGACAGGGAGCAAAATTAAAAGTAGAGGGGTTTCAGGTGGTTCAATGTGACACCTGCACTAGAGGACCTACAATTAAACTCTCTTTAAGAAAAAAAAAAACTATTGAAAAGAATAACTAACTTGGAAGATGTCATTCTGAGGTGCAGTTGAAAGTTAAAAAGTGAAGTCTTTCAGCACCATAATTATTCCCCTATGTGTACTGCAACAAATCCCATGTACACACTTCATAGAAACACATTCATGATATGCTATTAGTTTTATTTATCACACTTTGTTCCAACACAACTTACCATAAACATATACTTCAAAAAACGACTAAAATGGAAGCACACGTCAAATTTCCAAGTCATGACAGAAACTCTCCCTCTCATTATTTCATTTGGCTGATAACTGGAGTTAACATGGCTGGATAATGAAGCGCCACCATTTATGGTTAGAACAATCTCAACTAAGTTTTGGAATATTAGATTTGTTCTAAGAATACGATTGCTGATGGATAAAGTGTTGCATTGAGGGACATGCACTTGTGTTTGTTTTAACAGTATCAGAAGCAGAAATATAGAATAATAATTAGAAATCTAGCCTTCAACACATTTATTTGATATTAAATTTAAATTAAATATAGGTTTGCATTAGATCTATCCCATTAATCCCATCATTAAACATTAAAATGGCTTCTGTCCAGTTATTGGTTAAAGATTCCTCCATGCGTAAAATAATACGTGACTTTTTCTCAGTTTTTTTATTATCATTATCATCATTCTGTGGTGGAACTCTGTATACCATTCTAGAATATTTCCATCTTTGTTAGTGCAAGCAGTGGTTGCTGGGAGATATGTGCCATCACTGTTAAGCCCTCATAGCTAAAGAAAGCAAGAAATATGAAAAAAAAAAGATGGAAAAGAAAAGAAGGTGGGGGTTAAGGGAGCTAAATACAGCTACAGCAAGACACAGATCAAACTTACGGACATTGAAAAGCACATATGAAAACTAACGATCGACAACTTGGACATTTTCTAACAAGATGTGCCTTGCTAAAAAAAAAAACAAACAAAAAAAAACTGCTAAGGACATCTGGGCTGATAATTACAAAAAATGACATGATAAACACAGAACAGAATTACATCAGAGTCTCAGTAACTGCAAAAATCTACCTATGGTCTCTTAGACAAACAGACAAAGCACAAGAAATCACACGTTTTTCGACTTCCAAATCCAATTTAACATACTTCTTTATGTAATATATTGTTAGTCTGCCCTACAGCTAGGGTTTATACAGTAAATTTCCATTCATCATTAACTAAAACAAAGCTGAAAACCTTGATGCATTGTGGAGTGATGACACTAAGACTGACACGGGTGGAAAACAAGACCTCAGTGTGGCAAAAAATAGCACAGCAGAAAAGATCATACCATCAGAGTGCCATGGGGGGAGACAGTTTGCATATGGAGATGAACACAGTGAAAAAGCTACAGGGGGATGCTAGGAAGTGAGGAAAACATGTGGAAAATGAGTGAAGAAGCAGAATGGTGGTGTTAGATGTAAGTAGGGGGACAAGGCAAAAAAGCAGTCAAACACTCTCTCATTTCTAATCTACCCTCCTCTGAAATCCCCTGTTACTGTTGAGAGACCGAACAAGTGAGAGAAGAGAATGGGCAAAAAATGAGAGATGCAAATGTAAACACACACGCATCACACAAGAACAATTTCAGCATGTCATAAACTCCCTACAGCGGCAAAAGAAAAGACGTACAAATGAAAAAATAAGCTGACACATTCATGTCTGTGTGTGTCTGAACTACACTTAATGCTACGCTGCAGAATGCTGGAAATGCAGACACACACAGGAAAATAAAATAACAACTGCCTCCATGCCAGAAACTCTAATCACACTTCACACCAAACCCCATCGTCACCGCGGAAGCAGCCTGACGACAGGTTGTCATGGAGATCTGCCAAGAAGATCAATGGCCTAGGAAAGGGGGTGGCGGTGGGTACGCGTGTAGAATAGTGAACGTGGCCAGGTCAGCGAGACACATGGCCCAGGGGCTGCGAGCCACTTGGGAAAAATCGATGGGCCAATAACCAGCCAGTTAAAAAGACGCTCCAGGAAATGATGGGATGCAACCGCCATGGTGCTGAGCTCAGCACAAAACAAAGGAGCTGTCAAACAAATTATGCAAAAAGGGGGAGATTTATCCGTCCGCCGTGGGGAGGAGAGGGTTGTGACAGGGCAGGGAGGCTCGTTTCAACTGGCTTCAACCGCCTTGCCCTGCGGGACGGAGCAAAAGAGGGAGAGGGATGGAGCAGAGGACAAAATGCTGGAGTGATAGCGACACAGTGGTAGAGGGCAGGACAAAATGCTTCTGTGGCAATCCAGAGCTAAGCCCTTCTCCCTGGGGATCAGAGGCAACAGCCTGAGGGAGGAAACGACAGCAGAAACAAGACACCGTAGTGAGGGAATGCGTGCTGTGGGACACTTTTCCACCACCGTACCGGCTCAACTTGACTGACCATCTCTTCTTTTGAGTCACGCTAGAGTTGCAAACAGTTTGTTTTTTTTTCCTTGTGGTTTTTTGTGAAACCCCCTCTGTTGAGGTTCCAGGTGAGCTGGGTGATACCGGAAAATTACATGAAAATACTACAGGATACTGATTGATCAGAGAGGATCAAGTGTGAGATGGGGCTCAACCGGTCTGCAATTTGTAACAAGACAAACTCCAACGTTATGTCAACGGAGATTCAATACCTTCATCAAGCTGCTGAGATTTATTTCAATGTAATGACAAGCTTGACACACATTACTACTTCCTAAAATATTCAGTTATTTAACAGCTCTCGAGAGTCTGTCACCAGAACTATAAACACAGAAACAGTCTGTTTTACAGAAAAAACCCACACCATAAGGTTTAAACAAAGCTATGTAATACTTTGAATTCATTTATTATCCTCTACCACTGAAAGTTGAGAAATAAAACAGCGTCCCTTCGCTATCTGTTACATTGAAGTGATGTTTCATGAAAGTTTCTACACTGAGGGGGTCCTATTATATTTGAGATGCAAAATAAGCTTACTGCTACCAAAAGCGTATAGTGTCAAGTTGAGCCGGCGCTATGCTGTGGCGAAGTGCCACTGCTGAAGCCTCTGTCTGATTGTTGAGGACTCATTGCTTCTATCGATCAAGCCAATTTTGGCCCCACGATCCCTTTATTAATCCAGCACCAGTCAGGCTCACACCTTTAACTGCAGTCCAGGTACATACACACAGGTGCATCCACAGCCTCTGCAGAAACACATCCTCAGCCACTTGTACACAAATCACATCAAATGACCAAATGGGTGATGAATGACAGAGATGGAGTGCTGGTGGAGAGAGGTCTCTTGAGAGAGAGAAAGAGAGAGAGAGCGGTAATGGTGAGGAATGTTTCTGACCAGTAAAAGGTGCTGATACACAAAGCAACTTTCAGAGCAACTCTGAGGGACCAACAACCGCCAAAAGATCAGATGTTTGTATTGTTTTTTGCCATGTGTATCACCACACTAGCTCTCAACCTGATCCTGAATGACTGTAGCAATACACACCTCCCCCTGTGAGAATCTGCTATGTGGAGAAGTGTGTGAAGTGTGTATGTGTTTGGAGAAAACAACTCTATTTACACCTGGTTTTAACAACAATCTGAGTCTGGATGATTTTTCTGGATACTCATAACTGTTTTTTGCATGTACCACTAAAAATGACTAAAGGTTTCTCATATTGGGACTTTTCCCACAAACACACTGGATCTCAGAACAGTAAACAGGAAGACGGAGTCGGTGTACTTATCAACTAATATAGTAATCCCAGGCTAAATGAAAGGGATGGGATTTTCCTTTAGTGAGAAGTGGTTTTTGGTCAGCATCAGAAGCTTGAACCTTGAAACACAATTCAATCTAGACCAGTGGTTCTCAAAAAGTGCACCATGACCATGATGATAATGTCCCAGTGTGATCAGTTGACTGCGGAGACACAACAACCATAAGTTCAGCGATATGTCCCCTATCCTTGGATCAGCAGCATCTGATTTATGACAACCTGGCTACAAGATTTCAAAACCACAGACTTTTATTTTTTATTGCAGCAGAGCCAAACCCCCTGGCTTCTTATAGAGATGCATGGATGCGTATAAAATATATATAATTACATTTTAGACTAAATCATGATTAAACTGTCTGTACCAGCGATGGAAAAGAAGAAGAAAATTGGCTGCTTTGAAAAAGTATTACAGCTCAAGACTTGTTTCACTAAAAAGTACCTGGAGCACAGCGGACAATGACTAAATGCAAGCTGTTAAAAATACACACAGACACAAAAAAGTCATCACAAACAAAGCATAAGTTTTGGGACATGAAAATCAGGGGCTGGTCATGACTCAGTGCAGTTGAGAACCACTGGACTATGTTGTCTGGTTGATTCAACAGTCCTACCAATGTCAGAATGTGTTTTTCAGTTTAAAGACATGACATCCAGATACAGATTATGTGTTAATACCAGTTGCATCAGTCTGCAGCATCTACACCCCTGCTGTGATCATGACTTGACCTTTTAAGATTGTTTTTGTTAGCTTACCAAAGGTCATTTGTTTTCTCATCAGTTCACCAAAAGCAGTAAAACACAGTAAAACCAGCCTATGCTAACCTGCTTAAGTGCCTCAGGCTAAAGCAGGGGGTTACCCAGTGTGATGCGGTTTTTCTGCCTTATCAGACTGTGGACCTGTGGACGTGTGTGTTGGTGTGTGTCACTAGTGCAGTGTGGGGTGCTACATTGGCCTGCATGCTGGTAGGTAAGAGTTTGGTAGAAGGTTAGCAGGTTTACCTGGTCCAAGGTAGAGTACCTTGACTTGAGCGTGATGACCTCATCCAGGTGAGCCCTGAATTCTCTTCGTGAGGCCTGGGGGAAGCCACAGGATAGTCACTCACCTTCATGCCACACACACATACACACAGGTGCAGGCATCAGGCATGCACACCCACTGTGATGGCTTTATCAACACAACAGATCAGTAAATGGTGTAGATCAAAACATAGTTCCACACACACCTGCTCATTTTGCACACACACAAACACACACACATACACACACAGACACACACTCCAGAACTAATCCATTACTAACCTGACACACACTCTCCGATCGGATCAAAAGAAATATAATGTAGAAAAAAAAATGCAGCAAAAGAAGCCACTAGAAAAAGCCATTAACAAAACATAAGAACTAAAAATGAATGAAAAACAGAAACAGTTCAGTGGATTTGACAACAGTTCCAGTTAAATGCACAGTATGTTATTTCTGCCACTAGGGGTCTCTAAGTCAAAACAGTAATAGAAGATATAGTTATTGATAATGTGGAGAGTTGTTGTTTTCACCATGATGAAAACTTTTCAAAAAGGAGATGCAAAGCCATTAAAATGGGCCGTTTGCTATAAAATACAAAAATCAAAACATATTAATTCAGAAATTTTACATATTTTAACTTTTAGTGTTGCTATTTTGGTCACATTTGTAAATTAATATGTGCATAAGTGGCTATTAAAATAAATGTTCACTTCTGGCAAACCTGAAACCTTTCTCTACCTACATGGAAACAGTTGTGAGAGGAAGAACAGATTAAATAAATCTTACGTAAAAGTAAAGGCACTACAGCAGAAAAGCATTAACAGTGACCTAATTATGACAACTGGCATTGAAATCTAAAAACTACAAGTAAGAGAAAGGTAGAAGCTTTGAAATGGCTGGATTTTTGTTTTAAAAAAATTATTATATGTTTTAGATTAGACTAAATCTAATAAAGGGTCATGATGATCTAAATCATCACTAAAAACATGACCAACACTGGAGTTGAATTAGATTTATGAGTCAATATCTGCTTTAACATAAACACATAACTTTGCTCTTTGATACCTTAACTTTGGTTATTAGAAGTTGTAACTAAAGTAACAGTGAGCTTACAGCTACATAAATAGTCCATTTCAAACAGAATACTTAAAAGGAATATAATTAAGTGAGGAAATTAAAAAATAGACTCATATTATTGTATATTTGATAATAATGAACTTATCTAGACTGTAAACAAATTCCAACATATTTACATTTTCACGATCTGTGGTTTCTTGTTAGTGGTGCCACAGTGATATTTCTTCTATTTATGCTAAAGTTAGCTGATACATCACCCTAACTAGTATATTGGTCAATGACTAAAATAGATTGATAATATATGGAAACTGGAGAAAAATCTATTTAATGTGATTTGTTTATGAACTGGTGTTAAACTCTAATGATTCTTCACAATAATTGTATTATAATGACTTTTGGAAAATGAGGTGATTATTTACTGTATAATTTTTATTTATTTATTTATTTTTAAAGTAGTGGGCCATTATCTTTAAGCCTACTTCCAAACTCTTTTCCTCATGTCATTGCTGTGCAGTTACAGCTATTTCACATTGGACATGTGTCAGAAAACCTCCACAGCCCATGTCTTTATATAGATTAGAGTCATCGGGGACCTGACTGGAGTAACAAGTACAGAAGAGTTGTAAATTCTTTCAGTGCGTTTACCAGGTCTATTCTCTGAAAGAGAAGGAACTGAGGTATGTACACAGAGGGAGAGAAATGCACGTTTTTTTTGTGCAAGCAATATCACTTTCATTCAAATACATAATTCAAGCATCTTTCAACTTCAATTCTGAGGTTGAAACGCAGTTGAGGAATATGCCAAGTGATGGAGGTTTGTTTATTTGGAGGTTGTGTGAGTGTGGAAACAAGGCAAGCTACGTGAAGGACAGGGTTAGATATAAAAGGGCGTTGTACGACTGAGAGACAAAACCATATATAACAACAGAACACACAACCACACAATGACAGAGAAGAGGAAAAGAAAGTACTGTAGACAGTCTGAGGAAAACCACAGAGGGACAGCAGCAGCGCAGCAGGCAGGACAGTACACACACACAAGGGAAAAGGATGGGAGGAAGTCATGCCAGGCAGGAATATGAAGTATGTCCGGGGAAGGGGGAAGATGGGAGTAGGGGGTGATGCCTGGATGATGACGGCCGTAACGATGCATTAGAACACATGCAGGAGTACCTCAGCAATGCTTAGGGTAGATGAACAGGAGGGGAGCCGCGCCTGGTGCCACGAGAGAGAGGAGGTGAGAAGAGAAGAGGGTTAACAGAGCCAAAGCCAGGTTGAGCGGGGACAGAGGCACACAGAGACTGATGGCCGGAGCAGACAGCGCCCTCTGTCTTTCAGGAGGACATCTGTGTGACAGGTCTCTGTGTGACTGTCTCGGGTGGGCCAAGGCAGCCAAGGGCATGACGGACAGGACAGGACAGGACAGGACAGGACAGGACAGGACTGGACAGGTCAGGTCAGGTGAGGACAGCAGGTAGGAGTTGCATGGGGAAACATTCCCCCTCAGAACAATAGGAGAACAGGCTCTACAGGAAACATCACACTTTAAACAGCCACTGTATGTATTGTGTCAGTTTGCGTCAGAACAAATTCATTTCACACTGCGGAGCGTTTCACTGAGTGAACGTCTAAGAGGGTTGACAGCTAAAAGAATCCACATGTCCTCTGTTTATACCCCAACATCAAAGCCTTCACTGCTGTGGAAGACAGTAATAGAAAATGAGCATAGCTTAAGCATAATCTGAGGAGGGTGTTCACACTGAGTGCTTTCATGGAGATCTGAATGACTGGATGCAAAGTCAGTATGAAACTGTCCTATCTCTGATCTTCAACAACAATGTAAATACACCTTATAGGGTATAACGTCCGGAAGATTTATGTACCATGTGTAATAGCAGGTGAGTTTATGCAAATGAAACGGCTGTGGCTACAGAACAGCGGTCCTACATCACCCTGTGACACAAGTTCAAAGATGACTGCTGTCAGAGTCAGACTGTGACAGTGTCAGACATTTAGGATGACCAGCTCACAGTGTAAATGCTGCTACGACAGATGACTGCTAACCAACTGAGTATGACATGACGCCAGAGGCGCTGCTTGCCATTAGGCAAGGCAGGCAACTGCATGGGGCCACCAAGCCAGCAGGGGCCCCCAGAGGGCCAACGGATTTTACACAAACAGGCAAGAGAATAAATTCACTACACAGCAACTGGCCGTCTCAAATTCCCTGAAGGAGTCCCCTGAGTCACAGTCGCCCCTCCTCCACCTCCCTGTCTCTGTCAGAGAGAGAGAGACAGCGTAGAGGCTGCGTTCTGCGTCATCTTACGTAAACAAACATGAATGTCGCTGCTCCCGCATCTTCGGAAAAAATAAGAGAAATTATCCTTCGGGAAATGAAAAAAGGAAGAAAAAACGAGGAAGAAGAGAAGAGAAAGCAAGATAACTGAGTATAAGTAACTGTAGTTTTAAGTGTGTCTGACTGTCTCTCAAGTACCTACTATAACTTGTAACTAACTTAGCCATGCAAACAGCATCAGCATGCTAGCGTTGTGTAGCAACCCCTATTTATACTTTTTTTTTTTCCTATTTCAGGTTTGTTACATATTTTGTATCATCCACTGGAATGAGAGAAGTTCCTCAGCAGTTCAGTAGCTCTGACTGTTTGAATAG
>JAPQRQ010000017.1:5288598-5304125 GCA_037367365.1 Apogon talboti
TGCCAGGCCTATATATATACATTTTTGGTCTGTGGTGAATTCTGTTCTAACCCCTGTCACTTGTTGCTTGGGGCCCCAGGGGGACCCTTGCAACGCCTCTGCTTGACGCACAGATCAACATGAACCAAATGGAGGTAAAACATTGGCCTTTGCCACAACCAAGGCTTCATTCTTGCTTGGCTTCACTATTTACCATATGGTGGCACACATAAACCACATATACTAATAACAGTTTTTCTTGTATATTTGTTTACTTGCAAAAAAAAAATTAAAAATCATATGACACCCTGACATTCATACACCAAATTCAAGGTTATAAACTGATCTGTGTTCCTATTCTACGCTTGACATACCAGTACAAAGCTACTTAAAACTATAACTCCAGTTTCATATTCAGTAATAATGTCTCCTTAATCTAAATGTTTAACAAAAGGGCATAAAAACTGCAATGACTGAAACGAACAAGCAAACAGACCTTTCTACCATGACTACTATATATCATCAATGACCACCAGTGGGGTCTAAAACATGTGATGCAATCTCTAATCCAGCAAAACAACCGTCGTAATAATATTTCCTATTTGTTTTATGAGTCATATCTGTACAATAGGTACACACAGCAGTTATCTAAGCCTTGTAAGCCTTACAATTTGATGTGATCCAGTATCTATCCTTCCCGACTTATTATACACTACAAACATATAACAAGCGATAAGGCTGAACTCATGGGAAATCAAGACAAAAAGGCAGGAAAAAATAATGTAATAAAGAGTTATTTATTTCTAGCCCCTAAGATATCACCTAATACTGCTTTATGCGGGGTCATCTATGATAAAAGCATTTTCAGTCATGTTATGGTCAAGCACTTTCAGTAACAAGACCTGGTCTAAAAAAGTTTAATAGACGTTAACCTGTATTTTCTTGATATTTCAAGAAATGACCGATGAAATATACTGTTGGATTTGCCAGGACGGATACATGTAGCTATTTGATCACTTTAATTTTGTGTTGTCCAGGATCTTGATTATTTATTAGTCATATCGCAGTTATGCTGCTCTGAAGAGGGAGACAGTTCCTGGTACAGCTGTAAAGAATTGTATCGCTGTCCTAAAAACAGCCCCCCAGCTTAAAATGATACATCCACAAATCTATTTTACAAATGTGAAATATATTCCTAACAAAATAAAGGCTAGCATTACAGCTTAGTACACTTACTATAACTACGTACCATAAATCATAAATAAAGTTATTGGTTATAATTTATGTCTGACCTTTCCTCACAAAACATTCTCTATTATATAATAAATTGCTTTTTTTAATATGGGGCTGTCAAAGAGATGAGCATCCCATCCCTCCTAATTGAACTGCTGTAGGTTCACATTTGCTGCCCTTACAAACTCACTACTCGGATAATGGGCACTGGCAGCAAACCACAGGAGGTTTCACATGGTGAGCTACATAAGTTTTCCCTAAATAGTGCAGCAGCAAGGTTTGAGATGAGACCTTACAACACTGACTAAACATTTCCCAATTGTGAGGATATGTAACAACCGTCATACACTATAGGTGTTTTTAAGGCACCGACAGCCTCAGTGTCCGGAAGAAATCTGAAACAGCCTTGTACTGACTCTGATAATACCTCTGAAATAGAGTGGGTAAAAATATTGTGTAACTGACAGTGGATTTCTGGGAAAAAAAGAACAGACTTCAAGGAGTAAAAACACTAAATCATCATGTTCAAGTCAACGACGGTGTCTGTTTATCAGATCTATACTATGGCTGATTCCACTCTATATTCAATACATTGTATTTTGTATTTTATGACCTACAGCTGGAAAGACCCCAACTCTGAGGCTAAAAATGTGTTAGTTAATAGTGTTTCGTTTTTATCAGGCAAATTTTGTGCATAAAATTTGTCTGATAAAAAAGAAATACTATTAACTAGTAAAAAGAAGACAAGATGAACGTAATCGAACTGCTAAAAATGTGTCTTTCTTACATGGTACTGAAAATGGAACAAAACTTATTTACATTTGCTCGCAAAACAGGAGTATCTTGCATGTTTTTTGACATACACAGCAAATATTGTACACAGCTCTGAAGAATATAAACATTTGTCACCGGATTTCACATCACTTGCATTAAACCAAATTACAGATTCAGTTTGATCCGAGTAAATATCTTTTAGATGATATTGCACAGTCTGAGTGTGCAGGTTTCTGATGAGTCGCTGTCTTTAAGTGTCAAATTAAACTTCTGTTCTGTCAGTGCTTTAAACTGATTCTAAGTTTTATGCTTACATTTCCAAAACACTGAGTTATTGAAAAAAGAAAACTTTCTCTCAAAAAGGGTCTCTGCTGAATGAATAAAAAGCGAGGGGGGGAATGCAAGCCGGAAAAGCAGAAGCGGCGACTACAAGCCAAGTTGCAACATGTGTTCCGTGCTCCATCGTCCAGCCACGGACCTCGAGCTCTGCCCTCCAATGGCCGTCTCCATGTCCACATGTATTAGAGATTAATGAGCTACTGAGTGAGTTGGCAGCATTGTGGCGAGTGAGAGCTAACACAGCTGATTTGACAGGCCTGTGTGATGCTGCTCACCAGTCTCCCCCGCTTCTCATCAACAGCCCACATGGTGAATGAACACGCTCGGTACAGCTGGTCAGACAGACTCATCCATTCCTCTTACAGCCTTTCATTTCCTGTCTGTCTTCATCCCTCCTCGCTTTGTATCCGTCTGTCTGTCGTTTCTGTCTCACCATTCAAAGCTCTTCCTGCAGTCTCCCTCCATTCCCCTCGAGGCAAAGTCTCAGAGTCAGTGTGCATGAGTAACTCACATATAACAAATATAATACAGCAGACAATGCACGCAATCTTCACACAAGCAGACACGTGTTTATATAGCATTTGTGTTAACATTATAAAAATCCAATCTAATAGGCTAATGTACAAAGATGGAGATTTTGATTTCAATTCATAGCAAAAAAAAAAAAAAAAAGCAGTACACAAGGCAGGCACACACTCTGCACATGCACACATGAAGTGCACTGAACTCTACTAAAGTGATTTTGACTTAAAGCCTAAAGCAATTTGACCCAAATGGTCTATGGGCACTATGAGCCAAATAAAGCGGGTGGAGGGTGAATGTGTGTTCATTAATCAGAGACAAAAGAGCACTTTCCTTCTGGCCCTCGCTCCTTTCCTCTGGTCTCTGCAACAATATATCACAGATATTACAATACATCCTGCTTCCTATACGATCCAGCTATCTCGGCCCTCTGCACCTGACATTTAACTCTGCCTTTTTCCTTCCAGTTTTTGAAGGCTGTTGTATCTCTTGCTAAAAAATGCAAGAAAGTATGGTTTTGCTCTTGCTGCTTAGCTACCATTTTTCTCACTTTCTTTTTGTATTTAGCTTTTTATCTATAGTTTATCCAAGTGTATCTTCCTTCTGCTAGTAGATCTTAAATGTTCTACAAATTAAGCGATTTTTAAATGCAGACTGAAAACATCCATTATTTTCTGTGCCTATACTTCAGCTCTGAATCTTTTACCTGTTCTTATTGCACTGTTGTTCTTGCTACATTCTATTGATGCTTTTAATATTTATTTAACAATTTCTCAAACTTCATTTTCCTTCTAATTCTACTTTTCATTATTTCTGCTTTTATTTTTAATTTCTTCTTATAATTGAACCACGTTTGTGAGTGAAATGCAGAACTTAAATGTGTAGCATTTTGCTGGGCCCAGTTTTAACATTTTATTTTGCCGTTTGGTTTGCATGTTGTGATGTAATTTTTGCTGTCTCTGTTAAATAACACTACATAATGAATCATAAAAGCGTTAACTAATTTGCATGGATCAGGAATTAATTTTATTATTAGTTTTTAGCCTGTTTCTAGACACGTTTTAGATTATTGTTTTTTACAAATCTAACCAGGAAGCAGGTCTGTAAGTCCTGTTTATATTCAATTCAACTCATATTCAACTGTAATAAGCACTACATTATGTAATCTGTGTAGTACTAATAATAATAATAATAATAACAATAATAACAACAACAACAACGCTAATAATACTAATACTAATACTACTACTAATAATATCTATTTCCACTCACTGAGGGAACCTGGTGTAACAAGACTTCAAAATGTCTGTTCTGATGCCGTGTACACCCTTGTACCTGACATTTAGCCTTCATCAGTCATTCTCCACAGCTACATCTCTATCCTGCAGCCTCCTCTTGTCAGCTGTTTTAAGCCATCATGGATTCTGAAGGTGCTGGTTCCACACTTGCACATCCATATTGCCCTCATTTCCATTTACAGTAGCGCTGTGGCTAAGCTGCTAAAGCATGTTGGGGACTGGGGGGGAAGCGTATGATAACTCCAGGGACAAGGAATAGCAGCATAGGCAATGGGATCAAGGGGTTTCTTGTTCCTTTCTTGCATGAACTGCAAGGTGCTGTGAATAAAAGCAGCATCTAAATGAGGAAGATGGAAAGGAAAAATGTGCTTCTTTCTCAGAGGTGACTCGCTTGGCTGACTTGATGTAGTGTGGAGTCCTGTGAGAGTGCCATTGTCTTGCTTGCTCATGCTCATTGTTTTCTTTTTATGTAACCGCTTCCACCTCCAAAAGGCTGCAGATACTGTACACAACGGCCACCACAATAGGCACATGAGCCCCTTCTTCCTCCTCTTCCTCATCCTAATCCCCCTGCGAGTTGAAGCTCATCAACAGTCCTATGCCTATGTTACTCACCACCTCCCCAAACTCACCCTCCTACCCCCTAAACTCATCCACGGCCTCACAACGTTATCTCCTTCAGGCACCATCAACTTCATCAGCAGCCGCTCTCGCATACACACACACACACGCACAAATATGTAGAAAACAGCAGAAATTATATTTACAAAACACACTGCACACGTAATACATCCACCCCCATGCCCACTCAGCTAATAATACCAAATCCTTATTAAACAGACACACAAATGACATCTGCACATCTGCACAAACACAACCCTCTCCACTCAAAACCTGTAAACATTCTCTCAGATATGCAGGAGGAAAGACACTACTTACCATCTTCTGCCTGGAGTCGGAACAGAATGAGCTCTCCGGCACATGCACACAAGAACACGCACACACACTTTACACACTTACTAACTGGGAGAGGGTGAGTAAGGAAGGGTGAGCAAGAGAGGGAGGGAGGAAGAGAGCGATAAGAGTGAGGAGAGCGCGCAAGAGAGCGAGGAAACGCAACAGCCAAATAGACAAGGAGGAGGAGAAAGAGGAGGAGTGTGTATCTGCACATGCACTGCTGTGCTGTGTAAATCATACACTCATGACTGTCTGTGTGTGCGTACGTCGGTGTGTGTCTGCGGCTCCCATGAGTGTATCTGTTAACACATGAGGGAAATGACGGATGTCTGTCTTTTTTTTTTGCATCCTTGCTTCTTTCCCTTCTCACTTTGCCTGAGTTTCTGTCGTTTTCACTTGAGATGATTGAGTCAGGGGAGGGAAAACTCAAACTGAGGCTGATGCGAGGTGAGCTATGGGATGCAGCCTCAGGGATGGACGGATGGATACAGACAGACAAACAAACAGACAAATCCATGCACTGCATAAAAGCAGTGGACGTAGTCACTGTCACGTCACATATATGTATTCGGAGGACTACTTTGAAGCCTCGAGTTTTCATCCTATCCCAGGCCACCGTGGCTTTTTGAAGCCAGGAGTGACGACATTTGGATGAGATGGTGGAGCAGTGAATCACCAGGTGTAATGGGTGACATTTGTCAAGTTTAAGCTAAAACTATCTGACACGGTTACAAACTAAACTTCATGGGACATTCATATGACAGAGACTTCTTAATTACAACAACAGAGCTATTTGTCAGTGAAAACATGCATGTTATTGTTTCAACAGAAGCTCTGAAAGTGTGAATTCGCAGGCAGCGAGCTGTCAATCACACCCATCCATCAAACCTCACGCAGCAGACATTAAAGCCTAGCATTACAGTTAAAATCTTATTAATGAGCGATAATTCACACAAGGACCACAAATACAGTAGTAAGAGGATCCATATAAAGCTAATGAGACCAATGTCTATTGGTCTACTATTACAATAGCCTTATAGCAGTTAGCTGGCTGTGTAAACCCAAGCATAGTGATGATTAAGATGACGATGATGATAGTGGTGATGATGATAGTTATAACTGAATTATGCATCAACAGTTCAGATCAGGTCAATTTAGAAAAAAAAAAGTGAAAATTGAGCTTTTTACAAAATAAATTACATTAGAAAACTTTTTTACTATAACTTGAAAATACTAGAATATACTCAGGTGAAAATATGCAATATATGCAGCATCTGGGTGTTTTCAACATGGTTGTCTCCAGATTATAACCTGAATATAATTAGGGGATGGAGGCACTAATATAGCATACACTGGTTTCTGAACTGCTGTTATGACGACAGTAGTTCAGTGATTTGCTGCCTCTCTGGAATAACAAGTCCCCATATGTGGACAAAAATGGCTGCAGCTACATGGGCACAGGGGGTCAGAGGTGGGCTAATGCTAAGTACTAGTTCACTGACCCAGTAAATTGGTAAACTTCATCAAGCATTGGATAAAAACACTTTATTGTACAGTAACAATAGTGGAGTTGTCTGTTGGGAAAAAAATGTGATTTATTATATAGAACGTAATAGAACAGTCTGACTTGGGTTTTGATGGACAGGTCTGTATAACAACTCCCTCTCATGCCAAAACAGCAGATATCAAACCCTTCTCTTCATCCTGTGATTGTACTGGAGTAACGATTTGATCAGTTTTTAGAGGTTCGAGGTAAGATTTAGGAGAAAATACTGACATGGTGTTTATAGAGAGAAGTTTAATCCCAGTCTTTTTTGCAGCGGTATTACCAGTTTAACATTTGGCATTGCTTCTTGCTCCAGACAAATGGGTACAACTAGTCTCTGCCACTATATACAGTAAAGGCGAATGGGGTAAGAGCCATACACTTGATGTAACAGTATGGGTGGACACTTGGGTGTAAACAGTATCTGCCAAACCTTTATTGACTTAGTGTTTCTAAAGGGAAGTTCAATGGACATCAATTGGAGCCAGGGTTGTTTTGGAGCATCTAGAGGCCTTCAGCAGCGTTATACTTTAAAATATTTCTGCACTGGGTTCAATTTCAAGCCATTGTTGTTGCCCTTTGGCCAAACTGTGCTCCATTCGCTATGTGTGTGCATGCTTCATTTTCATTTATACCCATCTCCCCCTTCCCACCTCCCACTCTCTTTCCCTTGTCCTCACTAACTCATTAGCTCTCCGTCCCTTTCTCTCCCTCCCTCCCACTCTCTGTTCCTTCTCTCCTCCTTTCTCCCTTTTCCTTCTAACTCACTCCATCTCATAAATCCTCCACACCTTCTGCGGGCCAGGAGACGAGGAGTCACTTTTATGAGCCTTACTGCACTGGAGGAGGACAATAACACATTTCTAGTACAACTGCTGCCACACTGAACGCGCACATACACACAAAGAATCACACACGGCAACAGACATCGACACCCGAGCGATCAATACTGTCAGATAAACACAAAGGTGAATAATTTCAGCACCAAGACAAAGGCATACAAGGAGTCCTATCTATTGTTTAGAGTGGGGAATAAACCTTTTAGGAGCGATGACACAGGCTGTAAAACAGTGCTGAAACTTCACACTGCGTCAGGCCCAGTGTCCTCACCTGAACGGACCAGCAGAACTACATCCACTCAGAGCTTCAACTGTACACATAAACACAGCCCAATGTCATGGAAATAAAAGAAATAACAGCTGCCGTACAATCTATTTGCGGTACTTTGTCGTTCTGACACTGCATTGCCTACAGCACATTTCCAAAAGAGAGAATGTATGAGCCTCAAGAATAACGTTAGCGTATCTTTGCATACATTCTTCAACTCCCTGCACCTCTATGTATGCATAAACAACATTTCTCAATACTTGCTTTATTATAATATTATGCAACTTTAGATTTCTATCCCACTACACTTGGAGGCGAATATTATCCTACATTTGTCTGACAGCTTTCAGATTACTGTTGTGTTGATTTTAACCTGTGATAAACTGAAGTATTAAATAAAATTCTCCACCATCTTGAGCCGAGTAAACTCTTTAAAAACCCTCTTGAATTAGCTGGAAAACAGGAAGAGTTCATAGTCAGAGAAGAACTGTCAAAATGCTGAAAACAGGGCTGTTTTTCTAAGGGCATGAAGAGATGAGGTTCTCACAGACCAACAATACAAACACGTGATGATTTCATAGAATATGATGCATTGCTGTTTCAACTACTAACCGGATAAGAGCAGCTAAAACGAGCTCAACCTTAAACACACACAGCTGTAAAATATGATAGTAAAACACAAAAAGGGATATTATTACTGCGCTGTCTACTTTTACTTTCATACTTTAGGTTCTTTTTGCTGATAATGCATTTCTTTTTGTGGGTTTTGAAGGCACAACCTTTACTTGCAGTGTGGTATTAGTACTTTTAGGTAATAGCTCTTCCAGCCCAAATTAATGGAATTAAAATAAATAACAAAACATTCCATGTGCACATTAGTTTTTGTAATACTATGTCCTTTTCTGACCCTGCAATGCCTCTCTGTTACAAATAAAATGAATTAGGTGTTGAACAACTATGAAACCCAGGAACACCTGTAATGCACCTTTACGTACATTCTCCATGTCTCCGACCTCTATTTATGCAAACACACCATTCCACAGCAAGATATTTTGATCTGAGTAGTACTGTATGCCTCCAAACATCTCCTGTTCTGTCCTACAGGAAGAGAAACTGCTGTACAGGCTGCAGATTATTGATTTGTCACACTAGAGTCAGCTGATTTGACACTGAGCTTTCAGATACAGCCAACGCATAAATCAATCATCTCCTTCAGTCAAATCAGTTCATTCTGTCGCTGATATTCTGTCAATACTCATTTACAAGTAATGACTTTGACCCATGTAGAGTCTGGGTCTTGACCAGTCAGCTTATGCTTGTTTTGCACATAATAACCATGACATTAGATTTCACTGGTGTCAAATTTATGAAAGTGTGTGTCAGTGTGTGTGTGTACTTGTGAACTTGCTACTTGTTAATTTTGTAAGTCAAAATGTAGAACAAGATTGCAATACAGGATTGTCCCCATACTCTATTGAATCACTTGATGGTACGACTTGCCACATCGAAAAGGCATTTAATTTACATTGAAATAAATAGTCCTATAATCAATCAATTTTTGATCCATTTGTAGTCAGTCAGTTTTCATTTGGTTTATTGAGTCACTAATGAAACAAACACTGATCTAAAATCTATCTTTTTGTGTTTAAAACTTGATAATGAATAAAATACACAATTAGTTGGTGACCTACTTCACACTGTCATAAAATAATTATCTTGCTATTAAACAAAACTGTTTCACATCATCTTCAAAAAAGACTTATAAGATTTCACTTATTGTTATGTGTGTGCAGTACACTACAAAGCCTTCACTGCATTGCTTTAGGCTGTTTGCGCAAAAGTGCACATGTTAACAGACTTGTTTTGCCTTGTGGCTGTGACCTGAATGGCAATACATCTATAGTGAAGGTCATGGATGTGGCTTGGGCTGAAGTGCACGACTGCACCGTGACTCATTTCCCACATTCCCGTGGAGAAGGAGGAGGAGTAAATTTCCATAAGCCTTGGCCTTGGATCTGAAGCCATACATTAAACCATTCATCAAAACCTGCTATAGGACTGGTGTAAAGTGAGGCGGTGTCCTCTAGGTACACAGCCAGCACCTGAAAGAGTTTGTGGAAATGCATGTGACGGTGAGAGCGATGGAATACTTTAATCAAAATAAATGCCAATATCACTCAAGCTGATAGGAGCTGTATTCAATAGACAGAGAATAAATAATGTTTGTACTTGCAGTTCCATTGAAGGCTGACTCACCAGAAGTGTGAGAATCCATGACTTTAGACTTTATTCGCATAAAAAATGAGGTAAAACCTTATACGCCTGGTTTGAGATCGACTAATTATCGACTGACAAAATGAAGTTAATTAACAAACTTTGACACTCTAAAAAATGTATAGAGGCATTCCGGCATTCATCAGTTTGAGTGTCATTCTTATTGTAGCTCCATTCAGATCATTTTACCTAGGTACAAGTAGAAATACCACAATACAGAAATGTTTATTACTTCAATAAGTCAGTTATTTAAAAGGAAAAGCATGTAACATTTATAATTTGTGTTTGTTAACAGAGCTGTTCAAGTTTAGCCTCTCCTCATCACTCAGCAAATGAGGGAGAGAACAGTGACCAAATGAGTAATAGAATAAATGAGAATAGGAAGCAGTGTAGCAAGAAAAAAAAAGCTGTAAAATAGAAAAATAGAGTGGTATTTCCACATTCTTTCAAGGTCTTTATGTTCTGAAGACACAATTAAACACAAAACACTACTGGAATGATTTACATGCAACATACAGCTGAACTACAAGGTTCCTTATTTCTTTTGTTCTGCATGTGGCGTCGACAAGTCTGTCCTGAATTTTGTCGCTCAAACAACACTGTGCAGTAAGTGAGAAGAGAGGAGGAGGAGGAAGAGACATGCTTTGTTTTTGTGTTGATCTGCCCATGCATGCTGTGTGATGCTGAAGATACACACTCACTGCCTGAAGATCAACACCCAGAACCCTCTCAAACACAGCAAAACAAAGAGGAAAATGGAAAACACAGGCAAAGGGCAAGATCTCTGCAGCAGAGAGTCTGAAGTGGTGATTATGGAGGACTGTTATTTCAAAAGTCTATATATGTTTTTGAGGAAACTGTTCCATACTTTGCACAAAAAACATAAATATTATCAGCAAAATACACTTCAGGGTATCCAAATTAGGAATACTCATTATGCATATGCATGGCTGTTACATTATTCAAAAATAAATACAGACAAAAGCACTTGTTGTGCAAAAGCAAAAATGTTGCAGCCAATATAGATACTTTAAATACTTGGCAGGTTAGTAATATGGTACTGCAGCATATTATATAGCACATCACATAGTATATCGTGTGTTTTATATAAAAAATAACAAGTAACAAATAAGTGTAGAATTATTCCAATACTTGAAACAGAATAAAGAGTACAATAGTGCAGTAGAAATAAGTAATGTTTAAAGTATAAATACCACAAATGTGAATTGAAGTCAAGTCCTCAGGCTCCTTAAATACATGTACTTGCACATTCCACCACTGAAGGTGCTATAGCAAAAATACTTCAAATAAACTATAAGTATAAAGGGATAAAATGGAAGAATAACACACATTTCAATAAACAGCCTTATTTCTTTAATGGGAGCAGTCTTATCAAATCAAAGTGTGATACTAGCCTTAACCCTTGACCTCACCTCTTCTTACCCTACAGATAAACCCATCTGAGATATGAAATATCCACAGACAAAATCCCAAAACACACAAGTATTTTGGTGTTTATATGCCTCAGCAGTGGAGGACAAAAATCAAACCAGTGTTACTTGGGTAATAATCATAACAAGATACCCCTCAAACCCTAATATACTCACAAAAACACACACAGAAGCACACACACTGTCAACCACCGTGTGAGTCAAACCCCCATCTGCCCCATATGCTTCATTAATCCAAACTCACCATTATGTAACTGTACTAAATGCTCATAAGGGTGGAAAGGCACCACTACCCTCCCCGTATCTTGTGCATGTGTGAGTATATGAGTCTGTATGTGTTCATAAGTAAGAGACGGTGTGACAGCGAAAGAAAATCTGGTTACATGAATGGTTGCAGCGCTGCTCAGTTTGTAATCCTTTTGTATCTGCTTGCATTTGTGGGCTGTGTGTGGTGTATATGAGAATGAGACAA
This sequence comes from Apogon talboti, assembly GCA_037367365.1. Lineage (NCBI taxonomy): Eukaryota > Metazoa > Chordata > Actinopteri > Kurtiformes > Apogonidae > Apogon > Apogon talboti. The sequence continues at coordinate 5,300,551 of JAPQRQ010000017.1, forward strand.
ATATGGTTTCCTTCAAAGATGATTTTGTGTGTCCAGATTTTCTTTGTGAGTGCACTCAGTGTGTTGCTCTGCAGACAGAAAGGTTTGCGTGTACTCTCCAAGAACACAGACACACATGACTTACAAATCTGCTTATATGCAAACACACATTCACAGGTGTGAATAGACTTCTTGCACATCTAATTGCTTCTTCAGTTCTTGTTATGTACATGTCGTCCACTTGGACACACACGGTACTGAAGCCTGACAAATGCTACTTGAACTAGAATTGCTGATACACAACCTGAGTGTATTTATGCATGTTTCTATTTGGCAGAAAGCATTTTCCTTGCTTATACTTTACTCTGTGAGCCGTGATGTCGAGCCTTCTTGTATGGGAACTACAGCAGCAGCTCTGGTGGTGACAAGATTAAGTCCTACTGCATACCTTCTTCTCTCAAAGCCACCACACAGCACTGCCAACAAGACCTAGCTAACAAACTAACACAGCCCACAGTGGCACATGAAATGCATCAGTGAACAGAGCCATTCTGGCTCTGGCTCCAGGGACATTGTGTACATACTGTCGGCAGCCGCTTGCAACGTGGGAATTTCAAAGAACATATGGCAGCTTGTCGCTGGGAAACAGCCTGTGTCAGAATCTAAACAAGCTAAGAGCTATACCTAGAAAAGCCATTAACTGTCTGTTATCTGCCATGCACAAAGACACACATGTCCATACATGGACGCCACACATAAACGCTGACTAATATGGTTGGCATATGATCGTGACAGGCTAGCGATGCTGAAAGTGGGTCACTGACAAAGGAAGGCTTCAGTGGAGAGACAGGTGTGTGTGCAGTACACTAGGGCAAGGTGTGATTGGAGAAGACTACCTTCCTGCATCAGCAGAACCAGCACTGGGACAACAGCAGCAGCATTAAAGCTCCCCACTGTCCAATTATTTACGGCTCCACACTCTGTAGCTCCGCTGAGGTCAAAAGCATCTTGGATCAGTCTAAAGCAGTGTAACCCTGATCAGTGAAACTGTGTGAGCTGTACTTAGTGTGAGGTGGAGGGCAAATCACAATGAAATACAAAAAGAGTCAACACCTAGAGCAGGGTAACCAGAAGCATCTACATTTTTCTTAAAATCCAAGAGAAGAGTACACCATCCATTTTAATCAAACACAGAAAATGCACTGGAAAGTATGGAAAAAAGATGACAATCAAGGTCTTAAAGTGCAAGAAAAAAAAAGTTCATTCCTTTTATCCATCACTGGAGTATGTTGTCAACAGTTGTTATCTCATCATAAACAATTTCAGCTTTGGAAGTCAGTGTAAAATCCACCTAACCACTACTCCCAAGAAAATAGTTCAGCTAGTGCACACTTATAGAAACCAAGTCAAAGCCAAGTCAAACCCGCTTCCAAGGAACATGTGCTACAAAAAACAAATTGATAAAAGATCAAGATTCATTTATGTAACAAAAGAATCCTTAAGTTCATTTAGATACTTTGTTTTAATTGTGAGCAGTTCACCAGATAGACATGTAGAGATGAAAATCACAATAAAGCACCTTACTGAGGAGATCTGAGTCACAGGAACTGGAACTATGGGCCAGACTGGAACATAGGAGTGAAAAGGAGAGCTGCAGCGGCAGGTTCAAAGCCTGGGCTTGGAACTGGAAATTCAACACTCTGCTAACTCACTATGTCATCATGCTACTTGCTGCTACATTCTCCACATGTTGAGTGATTGCTTCCACATCTAGATAAAATATACATCTGACATGCATCAGACTTTGCGGTCAGGGAATACACGCTCTCCACTCTGCGAGCACCCAAACACTGCCGAGCAGAGAGAGAGAGAGAGAGAGAGAGGGAGAGAGAGAGAGCGAGAGAGAGAGAGAGGGATGAGAGAGACAGAGGGAGGGAGAGAGAGAGAGAGAGAGAGAGAGCGAGCGAGCGATCTCTTTTGGCTGCCTCTGCTGTCGCATGACCCGCCTATGCACCCGCCCTCCTTTTTCTCAACTAACAACCATCCCTCTGTTGCCATGGCAACCCCCTCATCTATTCCCACGGCACCTGCCTGCTGTCCGGGAGACACATGGAGACGTGACACTGACAGATGAGGTGAGAGAGACAGAGAGAGAGCGAGGGGGAGACGGAAAGAGTTGACACCATTCGGCATTTTTAAGAACCTGCAGGAGAAATCAGTTAAGACACAAAGGCAAGATAATCTGACATTTCACTAAACAGCTTCTTTTTACCACTTTCCTCGTCATGAATCGTGTATATTTGCCACAAGCATATCAGCACTCCCCTTTTTATGTAACCAACCGACACCAACAGGTCAAAACTAACTTGGGAGCTTTGAACAGGTGGTGCATGTGGGTTACAAAAGTGAGAGTTTAAGGCAATTTCAGGGCAAATGCAAGCACACGCAAATAAATATTAAAATATCCCACTGAGGCAGGGGTGTGTTAAATGATAAATTTGCAATGTGTTGAATTAAACCTGGAGGAAGAACAATGAAGGCATACATCTCTGCAGACAAAAATACTGTACATACGCACATACACCGCAGGGGTTTTACATACAGTATGCAACACATCTTAAACATAAATTAACACAAAACAGACAATTAAAGTGGACACGGATAGGGACAGATACTGACAGACAACAGTGGTCAGTGCTGTGTGTGTGCTGATGTGTCAAAGTCTGTATGCAGATGCTAATTAACAAGCATTTGATTGTTGATAACTTAAAAAAGCAATATAATTCAAAATGAAACACAGTAGAGACTGAAGAGAAGCAAAGAAAATAATACAAAGTGCATAAAAACATATAAAATACTTTAGAATGAAATGCAGTGTTATAATAAAGCTGTACAAAGCCAAACAATTCATATTGAAAGAAGCTGGATTCTAATGATCAAATTTAGGGATAGTGTTAAAAAAAACAAAAAACAAAAACAAAACACTTTCTGCTTTTTAAGGCTTTCCAATCATATCTTCAACAGTGGCTGGAACTTACTCAGATGGCACAGAGATATGTTTGTTGACATGGACTGAGTCATGTAGTTCAAAGCTCCAGAAATAGCAAGTACAGGACCCTTGAGTTGGGACCGTTAAGTAAAAGGGAAAAGCAGCATCATTTCCTAAGCTAGCATCCTCACATCTACTGATCTTGCAGGTCAACAGATCTATCTCGGTGACAGCTGAGCAAATGTGATCTGCTACTGCAAACGTTGAGATGATTAAAAAGCTCTACAAAATTTACTTGAGTTTGCGAAACAACTGAATTTCAGCTTTAATAGACAGGTAAGACAGGGAGTGACATCAGCAGAGTTCAGCCGCTTTGATAATCCTAAACATTTCAAAATAAGACAAAAAATAAATAAAAAATCTGCGGATCTGCGGTAAAATAGTTTAGGAAATGGGCCACAGTCTTAAATCCATTTAATCCGACTATGTGCAGAGGAAACATTTGAGTCCTGCTAGGTTTCCGTATAACAGTGTGTGTGTGTGTGTGTGTGTGTGTGTGTGTGTGTTTGAGTGTGTGTACTCACTTTGGGTGTGGGACAGGAGGCTG
>JAPQRQ010000017.1:5309017-5321475 GCA_037367365.1 Apogon talboti
ATCTATCTATCTATCTATCTATCTATCTATCTATCTATCTACAAAAAGGTATGTACATAACTAAAATAAACAGTTTTGATTTGTTTTTTTGAGACCCTCGCACTTTTCACACCTCAAATAATGGAAAGAAAACAAGTTCATATTCCCCTCCAAAGGCACGATTAATGTTTTAACTTAGTAAGAGTTCACATATTATATATTATATACTCTCCACCAGACTTTCACACTGCTGTTGAGGATTAAGGTTATTTCACTCATTTTAGTGTATAATGTCATAACCTTCTCAACAAAATAAGTAATACACTAAAACTTGCTTCACGCTACTTGGCTTTGACCGTCCATCTTCCTTTTGTTCTCAATCTGAAGGTGTTCAGTTGGGTTTATGCCTCATTTTCCCAGAGAAGTATATAGTCTGAAGACATTACAAACCTACACACCAGGACAAAACGACAAAGACTCCAACATGTCTGTGATTGTACATTAAAGTAATACTACTGCATCTACCTGCGTTATGCAGATGAGAGGCAAACGAGCTCAAAAACATGACATGATGATGACAAATGATGATCGTTGAGAGTTAAGGGGGCGGAGTCTTACCGACATCCATCTGTGACTGGACAATGAGGTGGGATGTTACCCTGACAACAGAGCCATAAGGCAGGGTCCAGGCTGCAGACAGGGCAGGATAGTATGATACATGTAGGTATGGAAAGATACTTGATGTTACATGTGAACACACAGCGTCGACACATGATACGCAAACATAGATATGCAGAGGCACACAGATGATATGGGACGTACTGTATATGATCAGTGTTGGGAAGGATGTATGGAACACATTACAGTAGGTTACAAATACCTTATTACAGTGTAATATGTCATGTAACTGTATTTTAACAGCTTCATCAAAATAACATAACACATTACATTTGACTATTTTTTTTTGTTTCAATAAGGCTGAAAAGTCCTAAAAGGTTAATTGATACATGTTGCTGATGAAAATGACAAAAATTGAATTATTCTTGGATGCTGGAAAAAAAAAAAGTAAGTAGTGTGAATGTATGGCTGAAATGTCTATTTCCTGCAAAACACATTTTTAATCTCAGTGATTCTTTTAAATAAAGGTCAATAAATAAAATACATTTATAAGTATTATGTCTGAGAATATGTTCAGATGTAATCCATTTGTAATTAGTAACTATAATTTAATGACATGTTGTCTTCGTAACTGTTACATAACTATTATCATAACCAATATAATAACTACATTTATTTTGTTATTTAATTATGAAATGTGTTTGTAGTTGCTCCCCAACACTGCATATGATACATGTATATTTGTAACATATAAGTAGGCCTACAGATGATAACACTGATGATGTTTCAGAGAAAAATACACTTCTTAGATAAAGATTATCTGAATATATTAGCAGGCTAAACTTTATAACTCTACAAAAAACATTACTATCCTCTTTATACAGCTCTACTCTTTAGTAATATGATGCCAATTAATATTTACTCTATTTTTTGCCATGTTTTTTCCTTTACTCATTTAATTAGCTTATTATTTTCACTCCAACTCACTGTTAACCTCCTTCTGTTTGGTCTTGTAAAGTAGTTCCTCTTTCTTCCTGCATATAATAAAAAAATGTGAAATTCAATGTTGAGGTTGTATTAAAAATGCTGCCATGTTTAATGCAACCTTAAATTCTTACACTGATGAGAGACAAAATGCTAAATATAGCACCTTTAACCAGAGTACGACACAGAATACTTTCTTGAATGTCATGTTAACATGTAAGGATGACAAACTGTTTGAAATGGATGGAATCTGATGTAAGACGAGTGCAACTTTGTACAACAACAAACCCTCCCCCTCTCCTCCTCTCTGTCCTGGTACCTTGGCAGCAATGGATGCAGCGGTGATGTGGGAGGAGGAGCTGTCCTCAGTGGACGCCACGCCGCTGTCCTTCTTCTCCTCGTCCTCCTCCTCACATTGCACGCCCTTGTCCTCTGTCTGGCGCCGTGGCGAACTGTTGGGTGGCGGCGAGAGGGGCGGAGGTGGCGACGGCAGGTCCTCCAGCTCGTCTGCCGCCTCCTTTACCTTGACCACTGCGTCCCGGAGGAGGTCGATGGCGTGTGGCAGCGCTGGCAGGATGAACTGGAAGCACTCCTGGAAGGATAAAAAAAAATAAAAAAGACAACATCAGTCACAAAATCATGCGTAATCCAGAGGACAGATGTTTTACAGTCAACAGACACAAGTAAAGGAAATAACACCAACAGAAAAATGCATTACCCTCAGATAAGATCATAGCGGTTCATGCCCCAATTTAATAGTACCAGTGCACATTTACAGCTGTCAGGTGTCTCTAGTATAAATACAGCTACAAATACAGTGAATTTGAGGTACTTTTCTTGAGAATTTCCATTTTATTTTCCTCTACATTTACATCTTTAGTGACTTTTCAGATTACAGTTTTCCTTCCCATTCTTGTCCTATGAAAGCAGACAATGTCCAAATGTGCTGATTATGAATGTCTGTCATAATCTGAAGGATTATTTAGAGGTTCATTTAGAGGTTAAGAAAATTCTCCTACTTCTTAAGATAAATAGACTCTTAAAATCCACTCTTGGGTTAGCAGTAAAATGAGTCGGAAAGCTCAAAACAGGCCTGTTTTCTATTTAAACAATTACTTTCTTACAGATGAGCACCGCTATAAACATTTGACATTAGAGAATACAATGTATTGCTATAGATTAAACTACACAACAGTATAGAAAATAAGTTTAAATGAGTTCAGTTTCATAGATCTACAAGTGTGTGATGCAAAACACATATTAATTCAGTAGGAAAATGGAACCAAAAACATCATAGTTTTTTCCAGGAATGACATGCTGACACTGTCAAGAATTTAGTTTTGCTATTTTTTCCTGTTAACAATAAACAAACAAAATCATTGGCATTTGTTTGTGTCTGATGCAGCCACACCTTTTGAAACACTAACAAGATTTTCTAAATATTTCATGATAATATTTGAGACTGTGTAAAATTTTAAAGACGTCTGAAACCCCCCCCCACCACCACCACCACTGTATATAAAGGATCTGAAACCTCTTCCACCTGTTAAGCTTTCTTATTCTTATTGTATTTTATGAATTAATGCCTGTACAAGGAATACTGTGACCTTTTCATTGTATTTACCTCATACAAAATACCACCCGAATTGGAGCCAAATGATCAAAAACACCACATTTAAGTGAGACAGGAAGAGACAGACAGACGTTTCCTCCTGAGCAGATCACAGCGCCTCCTTCTGGCCACGTCTAAACCAGCCTGTACTTAGTTCTTTGTGGTTGCAGCTCTGTTCCCCTCTCGTTGTGTCTCTCTGTGTGTCAGTGTGCCTGTGGGCTCCTCTGCTATGCTAAATGCTCAATTCTCCTCACTCCCAAGACAAGAGCTAATCTGTGAAATTATTTATCTTCCTGTGTATTTTAAGCTTTGAAAAGATACATTATTAATCGCTCCTCGCTTAACAGTATCTATGCCAGCTGCAAACGGCTTTGGGAGCAACCTTTCCACTCCACGTCCCGTTTTGATGCAGGCATTTTTAAAGCCTGGATTAAAAATGACAATGTTAACCTTGATTTGACTAAATTTAAATCCCATGGCTCTACAGTTTGGAACACACACACACACACACACACACACACACACACACACCAGGATGCATGCATGACAGGAATAGCAGCTTCCACTACTGTGCATGAAAAATACAAAAAGGAGAGGAAAGTCATCCTTAGAAGAGGAGATGAAAGATAGTACATGGGTCGACCACAAGCCCACCAGACCTGCTGTGTTAGCCGCAAGGTAACCTTTCCACCCCTCACCCCCACCTTCCCTCACACAGATCCACATCCCAAACCCCTCACCACACACTAGACTGTTTATGCCTTTTTGCTGGTGTGTTTGAAGCCCACATCTGAGCATTTTTGGAAGATGTGGAAAGGAAGAGAGGGGAGGGTTGGGCTCAAGTAGGGAGGGACCGGGTTGAAGAATGAGGGAGGACGGTGTCAAGAGCCTAGAGACATTCCTCTTTTCCCATTTTGTGCTTTCATTGCGTGCCGGGGAAATTTTTAGGTACGTCAGGAGTGTGGTTTTTTTTTTTGTTCTTATTCTCTGTTTGTACTGGAGGAGAGTAACTGTCAAGAACACTAAAGAGCAGAATCCCTGGATATACTGCCAGCGGATGAAAAGCACAAGTGAGAGAGGGATGGAGGAAGAGGGGAAGGTACGGTTGTTCTGAAGGGTGGTGGTGATGGGAGGCTGCATGGAAGGACAAGAGGGGCTGATAGATGGAGGAAGATGGCAGAGACACTGAAAGTGAGGGAGGCGGGGAGGATGAGATCTCGAGAGATTAAGAGAGATGGAAATTCAGTGAGAGAAAGACTAAGAGGAAAACGGAAAAAATGAGGGAAAAATAAAGATAAGCTGAGAGACGTAATAAGGCAGCGCAAGCATGAAAAGACAAAATAAGAAGGGCAACAATTTACATTTTCTGTATTTATCTGCAGTGGTGAAGTGATATTGAGGGATATTGAGAACACCACACTGTAAAAAGTAAAGGTTCTGCACTGACAACCTTACTTAAGCAAAGTATTATCAGTAAAATGAACATTTTAATAAAAGACAATGCATAAACTCATACAATAATAATCCTTGTCATTCATTACTTCTGACCCTGATCTAAAAAAAACGGGCCCATTTTGTGATGATGCGTTTTCCAGTTAATCCAACAGGGGTTGTAAAGATTTTATTTAGCATCAGGGGAATTCTCCTTCAGTTTATCAAACATTCAAAACCACCACATTTGGAGATAAACGATAACTATAAAGTTGCAAAGAATGGAAAGTACATACTTGAGTTTAAGTATTTCATGACATTCCACTGCTATGTATCTGATAAATATCTCCTACTCTTTAAGATAGAAATGTGTTAAATCAGTATCTACACAACAGGAACATATCAACATCATGCATGCAAATAGAAATATAGATAAAAGGAGGGTAAATGTCCACCATTGACAGGTAATGCTGTAAAAACTGCAAGTAGGATATGAATGCAATTCAATACGCAGTATCCACAGTGCTGCTAATGTCAAAGATTCTGTTAAAGCATCTTCTGAGGTGATCAGAGCTTCCAAATGTCACTACAGTGTGTGGAAATGTCAACACAGAAGGAATAAGCAAATACAATCAGTGCAGGTGAGGGCATCATCGGTAAAGGTACAATCCTTGATGATGCCAAGCCCATACATAGAAACCTATGTATAGCAAGGCCACTGTTACGGCAAAGTCATCATGCAGGTAAAATTAGCAATAGCACTGGAAGATAGATCATTACTGCAAATAGGATTGTCAGGATAAAAATGTTAGCACCATGTGGTTGCAACCTTACAGGCATAAGTCAAATTTTAATGTCCCTGCATAGAAATGCAACAGAAAGAGAAGACGTGTGATCACCACAGGTACAATTGATTGTGACATGATTGTGTAACTCAATCAATGACTTAGCGAATCATGATTGTGGGTGGAAGTGTTATCACAGTCACTCTGAAAAGCACAAATGTGATGATTTGACTGTATGAAACAGTGTGACCAGAAGAAACAGTCTCTGCGAGGTAGAACTGTCACTGCATACACAAGTAACATCTGAGAGAGAAATGTTAATTATAATTACTGTCTGTATATTGTTTGCTGGAGGTAAATGAGCAGATTTTTAGGGTCTAAAACAGTAACATTCCATTGTAGATAACATTTACTTTTGCTTGTGTTTTAAATTAAGGCTTTTTGATACACAAGACATTTTTGTAAGACTATTTTTTACTCAGCAACTTCATTCATTTACACAAAGCTTATATTTGCTTCTGAAATATATCCATGCAAAGAACTCAAAGCCTTATTTTAGTCCAAGTCATGACTTTCTTAGAGGTAGGTTTCATCGAAAATTTTCGGAGGCTAAAACCACATCCCAACCTTCATGGCTTTCTAAATCTAAAACCAAGATCTTGGCGTAATGCGGAAAAAACAAAAAAACGACGTGCATTGAACATTCCAGGCACAAAGAACAAGGGTGTTAATCATTTATACGAAGCATAAATGAGGCCAAAGAGATGAAATGAGCAGCTAAAGGATACATAGTCCACAATGTGACATTAGGGGTTTCGTCTGGCTGGGTCATTTGGACTTCCCCGTTATTTTTATGACAGGACATCATCGTAATAAAAGCCTGCGATGGGCTGCTTGTGCCGTTAACTTTAACTGGGGGCTGATGAGGGAGACACTAATATGGCAGCAGATGGGAGAGAGGTGGCGTAATTGATTAAAAGAAATACTAAAATCGATCAGGAGAAGTGCATGCGTAACGAGACAAAGACAGATGTGCAGGTCAGCACGGCAGAGAGGGAGACAGATGGAGGGGGAGAGAGAGAGACAGCGGCGAGTGGACGGACACACACACACGAGCCCATGTACAGGTTGACATTAACATCCAAATACATCACACGCACACAGATACACACATGTAAACACACATGTGTACCTAAAATACACACCAGCGCACACACATATCAGCGTCATCATTTAATCATTGAAATGCAATGTCACCCATTTAAATCCATATGTATACCTTTCACAAGCTGCTCACGCGAACACACACAGAAAATGAACACACTGGACTAACATATGGATGTTGACGTCAGAGGGGATGACCTTTCCAAGTCATGTTACTGGAAAAAAACTAATTCAGTCAATACAAACAGGTCATATAGTTTAGTGTCCAAGAGCGGGTCATGGGTTTCTATGTAACCATCAATGTTTCGTTTGTACACAAAGGAGGTTGTATGCTACATAGAAGAACAATAATAGTGACTTTTTTGCAAACAGAGTTTCAGAAGACCCTTTTAAGGTCATCATTATACATTAAATTTAACATCTTTTATACATGCATACCGGCAGGAAAATATAAAGTAAAAAAGAACATCGATTTCTTCACATCCAGCATGAACATTATTACTTTAAGAAGTCGATTCTATTTATTTATTTATTCATTTTCATTTTTGAGAGGAACCCACATGTTTGCTGGATATGCACTGATAAACTCTGATCTGCCTGCACAGTTTACATTAGTATTTGTCACATCTTAGTTTAATTTTGTAGTCTTCTAGTGTGACCAATTACTGTTTTTCCTAAAAATGCACTTGAAAGCAACATTTTTAATTAATTCAGTTGATGCAACAAAAATAATATTAATTTATATAACCCAAAATCAATTTCAAGACCTTTTACATTATTATTATTTAGACATTTTCCAGGCCTATAATTCAGATTATTGATTTTTAGCTGTTTTAAACTTATTAGGGACCAGCTGAATCCCTGTTTAATGGGCAAAATACACAGAGGCCATCTCTTGATGATGCATGTGTAATCTGCAGCGCTGCGGCCTATTATTTTCGTTCATTTAACATCTAAAAACACATACTTTGCACAGATATAGATAAGTAGTTAAAAAATATGCATATCAGTCACTTTTGTAACCAAGTCATGCTCAATAAAGGAACTCTTCAGACAAAACAACAACTATTTACAGCAGCAGGTTTTGGATAAATTGTCCTGGACACATAAGAAGTATCTGTTCCATAGTGTGTACCATCCTACCTGGGAGCCTTTCTTGCTTCCTGGTAAGTTAATGATGAGCGTCTTCCCTCGGATACCGCACACTGGTCTGTGACACACAAATACAGAGAAAGGTTTGAATAAATGAATAGGAAGAGAGTGCATGTTTTTGACAGACAGGCTGTGCATATTTTGGTTGCGTTACGTGACAGAATATGTGTCTGACCTGGAAAGCATGCCTAGCGGTGTGACGTTTAAGGATCCCATCAGCATTGCCAGAGACATCCCTGGAGCCTCGCGCTCTATCACTTCCTTAGTGGCCTGGAGAGAGGACACCCAAAGGTGAGGTTTAGACTATTAGTGTCATCAGAGTTTAACTAGGCATGTGTCCAGTGTCCACCTTAAGGATCTTTATTCTTCCAACTCAGTTCGTTTGGAAAGGGGAGAGCAATAATCCTGTTGGAACTTGTGTTGTTTGTCCTCAAAGAAAACCAGACCACATTGTTCACTGTCAGTGAGTGTGTAGTCAAAGTCGAACTGGAGGCTGGTTTATATAAAAATATGACTGCTGACTAGCAAATACCATGTGTAGACAAAACAAAAACAACACTGTCTCATTGGAAAAGGGCTAATAGGTGTGATTTCATTTCAGTGCAGGTAGTTTGATTCTGAACTAACCAAACACACAATGGAAAAAAAAATCTTAGAGAAAAGAACTCTGACGTGTATTAAAGTTGAAGGGTTTCTCTGCAAGGAAATAAGTAAAAGAAAAATTAAACCATTACATATTGTAGAGAGACAAAGAAATTTACAGAAAAATATACAATAGCTATGATGTCCTCCTCTCTTTTCGGGCTGAGCTAAGATGGCAAAATTAAGAAGTGGAACTAAAATAAAGGCAAAACCATGTCCTTCCTGAAATAACAGTCATTAAAAGTTATAACACTTTAAAGAAAGACAGGGAAATAAAAAATACTATAGGAAATAAAATCTTTATCGTGCATAGAAAATGAAAATGAGAAAAAAGTAACACTTGAGACATAAAAAGATTTATATAATCACAGATTAAATTCGCATAAGAAATACTCCACTGTCACTTTTTGGCTTGTTGTTGATAAAGTTCCAGTGATTTACAAAGTCTGGAAATGATGCATCAACATTCACAGCGATCATTAACCAAAAAAAAAAAAAAAAAAGTCAAAATGGTCACCTACTGAAAAAAGTAAACTAGTTAAAATGTGATGCTGTGAACACTGGAAAGACATCCAGGAAATACTAATAACATTCCCACAGTTCCCTCCTGAATGCATGTCTGGACTCAAAACTGCCCTTCAGATATTGATTTACAATCCTTCTTGCACAATCTCAACTGTCAGAAGACTAAAAAATCCTTATCTGACCTCTCTCCTCCCATTCTACATCTCCCATTAGCAATCAAGATCGACCCGGTCTTTAAAACCAATACAGGAATACAGTATGTGTTTCTCTCTGTCAGTTTGCGCGATTAACCATTCAGTTTAATATTGAATACGTTGATCCAACAGCATTGGATTTAACAGAAAGACCTGAATCCAGCCTCAAAAAATAAACGTTTGCTATTGCTAAGATCTTAAATAATAGTCAGAAACACAAAGCTGTTCAGTCTCGACAGATGTTCGACCTGGTGTGGTCTGTGGTGTTTCCACGCACCATTAGAACACAAAAACTGCTAGAAACGGGTTAAGCAAAACATCGTTGCTTATTTCCTGTGGACTTTAAACTGTGGACACCATAGACTTACAATAACATTAAAGGTAGCAGACACAGGCTTAAGTCAATCATGAACCTGAACAGTAACAAAATTTACAGACTTGCAGTAAAACTCATTAAAAGTGTTGGTTTAGGTTTTTCTAGTATTGTTCTATGAACTATATAAAGTTGTTTTTTTAAAAATATATTATATTGTTTTTGCCACCACATCTTAACATGTGTCTGTCTCCCAAAATGATGGTAAGGTTGACTGTTTTTGGAGTGTGTGTGTGTGTGTGTGTGTGTTCATATTGTATTGAGTAGATGGGAATTATGTTTTTATATTCTTTGCTTATACTATTGTTTATACTGTTTTTTTTGTTGGCTGTAAATGTATTTCTTTCTTAAAAAGCCCTTCCAGGGACCAGAGTTGTGAATTAGCTAATACTCTTTGTGCAGAACATCAGTTGTTCTGTAAGTCCACTATATTTCACTGCATTGTTCCTGATAAATAAATGAATAATAAATGTATCCATGCTGACAATGATCTACTGTAGGCATATATGACTTGACATAAACTGTACACCTATATGACCTAAATTTAATGTTTTAGGTACAGGCTCATTACATAAAGCAACAATACTCGTGTGAATTTGGGTGTGACATCATCATTTTCTAATGTCTTTCTTCCCCTGTCTGCATAGACACAGAAAAACTGGATCTTCACATCTCCATCTTAGCATCACTTGCTAACAAGAGGCCCAAACATACAAAAAAATGTTAGTTTTGCAAACTAGCCATATTAATGTGGACAGGAACAAGGCTTTTTCAAACTAAACAAAAACACATAAATACTTCTCAGCTCTCATTTATACAAAGTTGTAGGATATTTTAGAGGAAAAAATAAGGTACAGTATATTACAATGGTAAGTTGGAGAAACAGACTTAATGTGGCAGGGATTAATTTTTGCCTCTCTTGCTTTTGAGTAATACACAAAACACAATCAATGTCGTACGCATGACCAGCACAGGTACACTTTAAGTGTTTTCGTTTTTAACTTTAGCGGGTCTAACTTGTTTCATAATCTTGACACAACAACTTGGCAGTGAACATCACTTCTGATAGCTCCTGGGTCAGGCTCAGGATAGTGTTGATGGTTTTTCCTGCTGGTGACACTCATTAGTAGATGTTCCTTACTGTTACTGTGGAAACCTTGCTCTTATAAGTTAGCCTGGGGGTAGGGTGAATATCTTAACCCTTGTTTTTGCGTTTAGCACAATAAACTCTATGAATCTAGGAACAAAATTAATACTGATCTAATTTTTCCTTGATGTTGCTCATATTTTATACTTAGAGGCCTTGAATTATTTGGATGGTCAGGTGTTAATAAGCAAGGACACAAGCAGTTTCCAGATACATTGGCTATGGTTGACACATCTGGCATCTCTTTTCAAAGACATTCAACATATGCATTTGTTTATGCAGGAGTGTATATACATATGTGAAGATTGTGGTAGATGCAGATAGATAGATAGCAGAGCGCTCTCTCCTCCAGCCGTGTGTGTTGGGTGCCCTTGAGTTGAGTGACACTTCAAACGCACCATTAGTGAGGCAGAGGGGAGGGAAAGGACTTCAAAGCAGAGGAGCCACCGATGAACATCGTGGGCATGGACTCAGGAGAGAAGGAAGGAAGAGATAAAGAGAAGGGAGAAGAGTACAGGGAGGGGTGAGATGGAAACAAGGGGGAAAGAGGGAGCATGAGGGAGGGGTGAGGCTGGATTTATACCTCCTCAAATCATATAAAGTCACTGATTGGTGGAGGAGGGAGATTGGTTTGCGGTTTTCAACAGTTCATTGTGATATGCATTGAAATTAAGTGTAGACTTGATTTAAGGCTGGGTATGGGCAATACTTCTCCACTCTGTGTGTGTATCTGTTAATCTATGCGGTGCAGTGCTGTATACAATTGCTCACATAGGAATAAATAAAGTTTTATGGAAGTCAACAAACAGGAAGAATGGCTACGTCTTAATGCACACAATATAAGAGAGTCAATGTATCACTAAGGAAGGAGAAGGACGAGGGCTGTGTCATTTGGTGACCAAAAAAAAAAAAATATCAGATTGTAGACAACAGCACAACTATGATTTGCATCCACTCATCATTTTCAAATGTGTAGTTTACCCGACTCAGTAATACAAAGTTAAACTACAAAAACATAACCCTTTTTACATCGTATTTGTGTCTGTTCAGTGTCTCTGGATCCAAATATCAAGATACAAACACTGGGCCTTTAAATCATATAACTGCAGAGGCTGACACCGTGACTGCAGTTCAATTAAATGTGCAACTATAGACAAAATGTAATCAGAAAAGTCTCCTCCATAGTGTTATTTTCTTAAATGGGGCAGGGGGCTTCTACTGCATGTCTCATAAGTACTACTGTTAGAGTACTTACGGTAAGATATGTGCCCCGATTAATTGTATAGACTGGAAAAAAGCTTTCTTGTTGGGGAAAAAAAAACAACAAAAGAAAATGCCGATTGAACATTGGAGCAGACATGTTCTATACATCCTCCAAGCTTCCTGCTCTATAGGCTAATTACCAAAAAATCAATGCACTTGCTTGAGGAAAGCAACTCATCAAGTATGCATCTCATGTTTGGCGAATAACAGTAGGGGAGCCTCTTCCAACCCTTTATTGTACAGTTTGCTTGGTGCAGCATCAACATATAGGTAAAACATTACAATTTCACCAAATTATATGAGTATTTTCTATTTATGGAAAAATATTACAAGCATGCAAGCAGCATTTTATATTTCATTTGTCCATTATATTGCTCAACAAATCCATAACCTTGGTGTTTACTCCAAAAATAACCATACTGTTTGCTTTTTTCCATATTCTTCTATTTCTATTAACTAACTACCTAATCCGAGTTTAATCATGTAAATTTTTAGCTTACATTAATTCCACTTGTATTCGTATCTTGCTGACAGAGAAAAAGCATTTTACTTCACATCATACTGTGTATAGTGTGTGTGTGTGTGTGTG
>JAPQRQ010000017.1:5321575-5339205 GCA_037367365.1 Apogon talboti
TGTATTCGTATCTTGCTGACAGAGAAAAAGCATTTTACTTCACATCATACTGTGTATAGTGTGTGTGTGTGTGTGTGACTAATAACATTAGAATCTGAAATCAGGCAGAAACTATACACAGATACACAACAGCAGCATACACAGAATTGATTTTGCAAAGCATTTATATGCTTTTTCAATCACTGCTACAGCCTGTCACATCCTTTTGACATCAACACATACAGTACGTTGCACATATTAAGAAATAATGACCTCAGGATAAAGCAAAGAAAAATCTAATAAGGATGGGAGTAAGGGATGAAAACATGTATGGTGCAAACAGAATAGAATACTGTAAACTATTTTGAAACATCTTTATTAAAGGACAGTTTGTGGAAGCCGATGTGAACATAAGAAGAGACTCCAGTAATATTTGCATTTGCAGTAGTTGATTACTTTACGGTCTTTTGATATATATTTCAATAAAGTTGTTAATGAAATCGAGGTGGAAATGCAGTTCTTCTTAATTTAAATACCAAGGTCATTTCCTTATTGTGATAGTTTAAGAAACAGTAACATAATTGCGACGTAATAAACAAAAAATGTTAAAAAACACAAAAATCCATTTGATTAATGTCATGAAAATGTCTTGGTTGCAGTTAAAGCAGAATACAGTTCCACGTGTCTCGTTCACCCTTCGAACACACCGACAGACGGAGAGATATCCTTGTCTCCAGCATTTAGGTTTGAATCAGATAGCAGGTATTATCAGTGACTACAGTGTGTACGTGTCTTCCCCCTTCCAGGAAGGTTGCTGCTGTCTCCCATGATTGATGAGGACCAATGATACTGCTGAGAACCAGCTCATCCCCTGCCAAATTGTGTGTAATGTGTGTGTGTGCGTTTGTGTGGTTGATTGACTACACGTAGCAGCTAAGGAGGTTAGCAATAGGATGAATAATCTACAATACTTAGTTCAGAATGATTGAGAAAGAAATATATTCATCGTATTAGCACGCATGGATACACATCATGCTGTGTGTATATATGGGTTTGTAACTGTCTGTTATATGTTCATGTTAAATGTGAATGAAATGACATCGGTGACATGTGATATAGCAAGTACCAATAGATGCACTTACATAAAAGCTCTTGTGGAGCCTGCAATATCTGTCTGCACAATTTATTTAGTTAACTATTAAAATTATTCCAAGAATTTTGCCTAGTAATGAATGAGATATGTATAAAAGTTAAGATAGAAGATGATGAATACAAGATACTGAAAATAAACCAGAGCAAAACCAGAAAAAGGGAATGTCAATACGGAAGAAATCCATTGTTTTACGAACACTACTGCACCCTAATGCTCTTCTATCTTAAGTTTGTAGCGATATTTAAGCAAATTATTAGAGTAGATGCTATTTTGTGCAAAATTTGGAACAAGAAAATGTCAGAAATATCATGAAACCGTACTAAAACCTGTCAGTCACTCTCAAATGCTTCAAACATGTAGACGTATTTATTTTTTTAAGGTAAGCATGTATCTTCTGCCTCTTTATTTCCCATGTGACTCTGGGGTTAATTACGCCGTGTGTTAATCAGCGCTACAACATACATGTGTAATCAGCAAAAACTAGCTGAGGTGTCTGAAAAGAGCAAACAGATCTGCTTCAACAGCTTTTCCCTCTGAGACATAAAAAGACAGACACGTTAGCTACACGAGTGAAGCCAGGACACTGGATTAACATCACTTCCCTCATGTGACCCCCCCCTCCCCCCACTCCTCCCTTCAGCCGAGCAGTTTCCTCTCCTTTTTATAATTATGTAACATTTGTGTTTACACTTTACTGCAGCCGTCAAGTTAATTTTATAGTTTACAGTTTTTGTTAAAACCACAAACCATTAAATTCAGCCCGGTTGCATTTTCATGACGGGAGTTATAGCAAATAGGAAGATATGCTGAACATAAGGAAAACACATCAGCAGAAAAATGTGTTAAAACTAGCAAGTACTGAGTGAGGACTTATTCCACTGGAGCGGTACACTGTTGTTACTTGCGAGCCAGAATCCTACAATATGTCATACTATATCAACAGATAATGCCTGTTTCCCACATTTAGCAATATCCGGCTGGATTTTCTAATTAAAAACTAATTAAATTAAACATACGCAGCAAAATGTTGCATACAAAGATGATAGGAACAAATGAAATCCCACCTCTGGTGTGACGTCTCTTGGCGCGAACCCGGTGCCTCCAGTGGTTAGGATGAGGTTAAGTTCTTTTTCATCGCACCAATCCACCAGTGTCTCCTGTGACACACAAAAACACACAAATGGTTACCGGCAGTTACAGGTGAATCATTACTACAGACATAATGTTAAATATACAGATGCATAGACTGTACATACCTTAATTTCATCTATTTCATCTGGTACTATCTTGTAGGCCGCGATCATACCCCCCAACCTGACAAAAGAGAGAGTTCTCAGATCACACATGCATACATTCAATCACCTCTGCAGAAGGAGGCACCTGTCTTTGTCCTGTTTAAGGCATTAGAGGTAAGGAGGTGGGGCTTAGCTCAGGAGATACAGTATGAAGCATGTCATACTGAATAACCCACTGAAAACACAAACTGTGGTGTAACTTTTAAACTCTCCCGATTATCACATTTTGGATATTTTGAGGGATTTCTCACCTTCATCTGTGTGCTCATAAAACGTCTGATATTAAACAGCAGAGTGGACTCAACTGTGAACTTTTACAGGTGCATTGTGGAAATCCAAAACCATCAGTGAGCAGTAACTGAAAGTGGGCTTTGACTGAAGGAGGAAACCTCAATAGAATAGAATAGAATAGAATAGAATAGAATAGAATAGAATAGAATAGAATAGCCTTAATTGTCATTGTGTGTACAATGAAATTAGGAGTGCAACTCTAGTCAGTGCAGTAGTATTGACAAACACCAGTCCTACAGAAATAAGAATAGAGCTAATCTAAAATTACAAAAACTATAAAATAAGATAAGAAATATAATAAACAACAAATAAAACTGGATAAAATATGAATAGGTGCAATTCACAGTATCAACAGTATTAACAGTATGCGCATCTATGAAGAGTATTTAAAGTACGTATTATCATGAATAACAGTATGTATATCCATGTAAAACAGTATGTATACCTATGAACCAGGTCTATATAAAAATAGTGCATTTATATGTAGTGATACATAAAAATGAGAAATTTTAGAAATAAAAAACATTTGCACAATTAGAGATCCACACTTGACAATGAGGTTGGAGGAAAACAATTTTTAAGGTCACTGATCTTTTTTGTTGGAAAGCCACACTAAACTCATAATCAGTGCAGAGTATTTTATTGTGTCATATTTCGTGACTGAAGGAGGTCTTTAAATATCATACGTGTGTCATTTAAGGACAAGCAAAGCTGTGAAAATACCGACAGAGCGAAGGTAACAGACTCTAATGGTGTATTAAAAGTGTACAAGGAGAACAGACATAATACAGGACAGCCGGGTAAGACTAAAAGTAAGGCAGGAGAAAGTGTGAGGTATAGAGATATAACAGTAATAACGAGGATAGAGAATGCCCTTGAACATCCCCTCCTGAAAGGATTTTTCGCAGGGCGGCCCACTGGAGAGGGAGCTCTGACAAGGACAGAACTGCTGCTAAAACATCGATCCACGGTGACCTCCTGTGGCCAAACTGGGTACGACACCCTAAAAACAACAACCCCAGGCTCAAGGTGAAGGCTCTGCACAGACACCCCTTATGTAACCCTTTTCTTTTTTTAAGGAGCGCTATTTTTGGGAGACGACTGCATCATGTTTCCCCTGCGCGTCAGACACTTAAACACCATGATACCCTGCCTCAGACAAATACCCATGAACTCTGCGAACATTAAAGCATCCTCTTTTCCTGCCTCCGAGATGCTTTTTACTCACACGGAACCTCTGACTAGTCACACAGTGAGTTACAAAGAGTGAATTCCGCTCCGTGGAGATATCATTCACCAAATCCATCGGCTCTGCTCAGTTTCCGAGCTGAGCGATGGAGCAGTGGAGACACGCTACGAGCAAGACAACACCAAAATACTGCGGCGAGTGCATGGGATCGAAGCATGGGAAGCTGTCTGCCTCTGAAAAAAACATGCAGACAAGTCAGAGGGAATCATTTAAGCACTTTTTCATGAGACGCCGCACATGTAGAGCTACTGAGCATCCACGAACTTCCACTAACAACATCTACATAGACAACTACACACACAACCTCTCCCCTGCTGACATTCCTGTGATGGCACGAGTGATTTACTTATCTTGATGGGCTCGGGAGGGGGGGGGGGGTTTGGCATCTCTGTATGTGTCTGTGTGTGTGTTTATGTGTTCATGCATGTGCATTTGTCCATTTATGTGTTTGTGTGTCTGTGTTACACCTCGGGAGAGTAAAGGAGCTGTCAGGACAAATCACCTCTCTCCCTCTCCTGGGGTTTTTATGCCTCTCTGTTTCAGCCCAAATGAAAATATGCTCAACACAAATAACTAGGGTTCCTTCCCACCGTTTCCTAGGCAACCCCTCCTGTCTGAAGCCTCTAGTTGCTGTGTTGTTCATCGTGAGAGTGTGTGAGAGTTTGTACAAAAATGGCATCCCCAATAGTTACAAAAAAACAGAAGCATAAAAATTCACTGGCACACGCAAAGGAGCAATATGGTGTTGACTAGACATTTTTGAGTGTGTGTAGAGGAAGTTGTGTGTTTCTGGACTACAATATACTATACACACACACAGTATATCTGTGTGTGTGTATGTCAATATATAGTTATACAGTATATATAGTATTTCACATCACATTTTGCTTTTGTTGCGCTATAGGCTAGACTCCAATTCTGTGATTTATGATGTGCTGACCACAGATCTGTCAGCTTAAATATGTTCACACAACTGATGCACATGAGCACAAAAATACATACATGCACTTATGGATGTCTGCATTAAACTATATTTCATTTAGTGGTCTTGTGTGTGTGTGTGTGTGTGTATATCTCAATCTATACACACTCAAAATGAGCTGTATATTTTAGCTTGTTTAATACAGACCTAGATATACAATAGATACTGTGTACATGAAGACAGATGTGGCATTTGTGTGTAAGACTCTACAAATGCAGTAGCACTAGTGGTGTCTTAAAAACAGCCACTGGAAAGCAAAAGAAAAATGTGGAGTAACTTTTGAATCACTAATCCTATCAATACATTTAAATAATTCAGGTAAAATGCAGTTTCTCGGCTTTTCAGCAGCATCAGATATGACACGTTTGGACGTTCACAGGCTCCATAGTGAACATAGAAAAACTGTTATCTTCTGCAACATTGATTCACTAATAGAACCCATGTAGTTTGACAAATAGTAGTTGTAGATATATGTTTTTATGTTCAGTCAACAATATATTTGGCGATAAAATAATGCATGCTTTTCAATGAAAAATGCAAAACGCAGAGAACAATACAATAACAAACGCCGATAAATCACTGTTGATGCTGAATGACATCACACACTATTCCAGCTCTTTGAACTGCCCCACAGAGAGACTGCAACTGGAATCATGACGGTTCTGAGTCTGGAACCATCATGATTCCCATTCCAATCTGTTTGAAGTGCACTTTGAACGTAAATCCACAATAATCACTTATCAATAAGGGCCACCAAATGAAAGAGAAACCTTTAAGACGGACACTTAAGTAAAGATTTTAAGTATTATCTACACTTAAAATATGAAAAGTAAAAGTAGTCATTGTGCAGTGAGCTGACCCTTATCAGTGTTTTAACATGTTATACATTTTGCTGTTTAAGGTTGAGCCCATTTGAACAATTTTTTTAACTCTTTATTTATGAGTTGTTTTTTTTTGTTTTTTTTTAGCAGGCATTTGAACTACTTTTAACCTACATCAGTGCATCATTCTCTATAATATCATCATGTGAGAACAATGTTCCTCTAAAAAGTCTTTTCATGAACAGAGAAAAACAGACCTCTGTTTAGACTGAAACCAACAGAGTTTTTTAAGAGTTTATTCCACTTAAGGAGGAGAATATTGTCAACCCATAAAGGAACAGTTCATCCCTCCATTTATCAAACATTCAAAATCAACAAATTTGAAGATAACATTGTCACTGCACTGGAAACTGAAATCCAAGAGAAACTAAGGCTGTCAGACAAAAATAGTGCAGTAACAAGACCAATATTTGCTGCGAAGATGAACCGAAATAGAAAGCTGCATATAATGAAAATATTCAAGTGAAAATTTGTGGCGCAAATCTAAACTTAGATGTAATATTTGAGTAAAGCTATTTGGGTACATTCCACCACAGAGCATACCACACATAACATTAGGTATGTACTATGATAATTGTGTCATATTGTTAAGTACTATTTTCAGGTCTTTCTATACTGTTTGATGATGGTTGACAAAGACACTATAAGAATTTCACACAGTAACTTCTATCTTCCACTGACTATTGTGTTTTGCATTGGTCAAACAAGCAATAAATCAGATGAATCTGAGCTTTGTCAGTAAAATCAGGAATGGGAATATCACCTAACACATTACGAACAGTCTTAAAAAAACAAACAAACAAAAAAACACTTACATGGCAACAATTCCAGTTGATATACAGTTGATGCATGCTATTTTATGCCAAACTACAGAGTAAACTACATCTAAACTGGCAGACTTATTTACTAAAAAGACAAATTGCTGCTCATAGTACTCCAAGGATAGACATGCCAGAAATTAATGCTTCGTCTTTGGGTTGCTCACCACGTACCACAACAACACAGGTTCGAATGTTTCTTATATTTCATCCCTTCTCAAACTCCCTCGCCTTTCCTGTCTATTGTCGCAATCTATCAATCCACATACAGCGAAAATAAAAAAATGCAGCTAAGAGAAGAATGAAAAGTTTTATGTGAAACACACAAAAAGCAGTTAATACATTATATGTGCATAAATACATGTTGGCTGCGTTTTCATAGGTATCTGAGTTGATAGAAAGGAACAGCAACGTTTTAATTTCCAACACCCATCTATGTCTCTTTCCGCTGTGAGGGGTTACAACATAAAGCTCTTTTATCAAACTGCAAGGTAGAGGTAGTCGGATTGGAATAAAGGCTTTTTGCTTGAGGTGTGGACAAATCCTGATGCGGGTGGAGGACGAAATAGACGGGGGAAGAGTGGGGCAGGTGGAGGGAGGCGGGGCGGCGTGGGGGTAGAGCATGGCAGTAGTTTTGGCCTGAAAGCCTGGATG
Organism: Apogon talboti; assembly: GCA_037367365.1. Lineage (NCBI taxonomy): Eukaryota > Metazoa > Chordata > Actinopteri > Kurtiformes > Apogonidae > Apogon > Apogon talboti. The sequence continues at coordinate 5,328,878 of JAPQRQ010000017.1, forward strand.
CCTCGGCCAAATCTTTCTATGAATAAAAGACGAGCACAGAGGAGAGGATAAAGAGAGAAAGACAGAATGAGAGAGTGGCACAGAGTGAAAAGAGTGAGAAAATGCAGGGATAGACTACGAGGGGCACACTTAACAAGAGCCGGGAAGAGAGTGTGTGTGCATGTGAGCCAGCTGCAAATCTCGGCGGTTGTGGGACACTTCCAAGATGAGACCCATCTGCCAGGGTGATTTCATTAATAATACAAGCTCTTTGTACAGAGCACTCAATCTCACTCTCTCTTTCTTTCTCTTGCTTCCACACACACACACACACACACACACACACACACACACACACACACACACACACACATACACACACACTCCATCCGGTGAGGAGAGAAGAGCCTTGGCCATCTCCACGCTGCGAGTAGTAGCATGGAGCCGAGCCCATTTACAGCAGAGTTGTTGCTTCGTCCATATGCAGGAAAGCTCTCAAGGGGTCACCTCTCAACATGTTAGCTGATCGAGGGGAGGATGGAAGGATGGAAGGATGGAGGAGGTGGAGGAGCAACAGAGGGAGGAGTGGACTAGCCCACCTCTTCAAACCCCTACCGTGATGAGAGCTCTGAGTGCTCAGCGTGGGGTTCCACTCCCATGATTCCACTCACAGGCACTAAACAACGACGCGCACGCGGCCTCGGCAACACGCGCTCATACACACCCACTATAAAATATTCTGCAGACCACTCCACCCCACAAGCATCCTATTTATTTACAGAATAAATGTCATCATGGTTCATATCTGCCATGGCTGACAGCCTCTCCTTACCGCTTTTTCCTCTCTTCATTTTCTCAACCATCCAGGATACATCACATTCTGGATTTATCAGACTTCATTTATTTAATCATTAGATATTTAAACAACAGAGTTTGGATCAGCGGCACTGCTCATGCATGTTTCATTTACTTGCAAACCAAATTCAGCTTCCGTTCAGGTTTGCAGTTAACCGCCGAAAGAGTGACACGGTATTGGCACAAAGCTGTTTGACTTTGTGGTTCAAATATGCTCAAGAGGTGGAAAATCTAATATTTGCATGGGATTTTTATCAGCTTTTTAACAGTATTCTTAACACTCACTAACAGTGGTAACAGCAGGAAGTATATAGTTACACATAACAGTGTTAATGTCATTAAACTACAAAACAAATCCTAGCAAAATATATATTTACTTCGGAGATGAAGAAAATGAGGCACTCAGAGGTTTATACGCAAATATACTGTTTTTAGTTAAAAGCTCATGTAGAACATGACAATACAACTTTGACTTTGGAGTAATTAGGATAACATGGATCAGATAAGAATGAAATAAGCTACATGTCTTTGATTAAAAACTAATTTTTCTGCTAGTACCTTATATTTACCTACTCTGTAGGACTGTACGATGATAGGCTGATCAATTATTTTGGAGGATCAATCAGCACCTATAACTTGTTTTACAAACTATCAGTAGTAGCCAATATAGTCAACGCTATGATACACATTGTTGCACATTAAGATGGACTAAAATATCTTTATCTCTTTTCATGACAATGTGGTTTAGTCTTGATAAAGTGTAACTGGGACTCAGTATGAAATCATTGCACGGGGTCAAAGGTGATTACTGATGTGTATAAATAGGAATAAAAAGAGGAATGTGTCTGAAAGCTAAATCATTCCAACTTAATGGGCTAACAGGGGATATTAAAAAATAAAAGCTAAAAAAAGAAAAATGTAAAATTGCTCCCAACTGGTTGCAGATAGTTTAATGTTCAGTTCCAGATCTATTGCTTTGACAGATCTTTATTACTTTGAATATGAGTAAAAGAGATTATCAGCTTTTTGTTGCTTTTTATATTGACTATTAAAATACCACTAATGGTCGACCTCTAATCTGTAACGTATTAAATAAAAAAGTAAATATTCATATAAAAAGTAACCTTCCGGGCACTGACTGATAGTCTATAATCATTTATATACATACCTGTACATATATATTACAATAAAAACACAAATAAAACATAAAACAATGGTTTATACACTGTTGCGCATAAAGTTGAAGTTGTTTCCAGATGCATTCCTCTTTTTATTCCTATTTATGCACATCAGTGGTGTGTGATCTGACCGTGCAATGATGACATAGTTCCAGTTACACTTTATCTACCAAGAATAAATCACATTGTCACAATCATTTCACAAGGGGAGGTGAAAATATTTTATTCCAACTTTATGGGTTCACTTTATAAAGAAATCTACAATCACAAGTTTTAACCTGCACTGAGCATCGTCACTATCGTCCACCAAAAGATATCCTTCCACTCATGCTACCTGAAATCAAGCGAAACCCGCACAGACAATCTTTGAAACTCACCAGATTCACAGAGACCAACACTGTGCCAAAGTTAATATTGAACAAAGTGTCCGAAACATCGATAACACTGATTGTTTGAGTAGTTACAAGACAAACTCACAAAATTAACTAAACAGGCAGTGGCTATGACTGTTTGAAGAGACCTAAATGAAAACACGGGCAAAGTTATTCCTCATCCCTGCCTCCAGCTCGTTCTGTATTTGATGAATGAGTAGTGTTAGTAGTTACAGTAGCAGCAGCAGTTGTAGGAGTGGTGATAAAACCAGTCGTGACAATATCAGTTATAACAAAAGTAAACACAGTTAGCGATAATTCTAAGATTATTCATTAACTATTTTCAAGCAAAAAAGATGCGTTGCCCTTTTGAAATAACTTTTGGGTGTCTGTGCCTTCATTAGGCAGACGACAGTAATGTGATGAGAAGAAATAAGAATGGCATGCAACAAGAGGTCCCCAGACAGGCTCATGTTGCAAACAAATGGTCAGCATCTTAAAGCCCAAGGCCACTGAGAGTTGCCAATAGTGCTTATTGGATCTGTAGCAGTGCACAGTATGCGTGTGTGTGTGTGTCTTTGTCCCCTGACTGTCTCCTGACTGTGAAATTGGGCCTACTGTCACCCATCTGATTGACTTCTAGCTATTCTTAGCCATGACAATTTGTAAAATTGACAAAGGTTGTTACAACACACATCGCTGGAGGGCAGAGGCGCAGATTTGGCTCAGCTGCCCGGCAGGAGGAAGGTTTTCACCACATAAACAAAAACATACATGACAGGCCACAATAATGTATGAATCCACACATAAGTACTTGCCCCAAAAAAAAACGCAGAGAAAAACTATGACATATTTTTACTATTACACACACGCACGCACTTTCCTCTGGGTTGGCTGTGTGTCCTTGAGTGTGGCATCATTTGTTTGACCCTCCTTCTGCTACTCTCTTTTTTTTTTTTTTTGGCCACATATCATTTTTCTCTCCAGCTGACACACACTTTGGATGCTCCTGAATACCAAACTCAGCAGACTGATTGATCGTATGTGCCAGTGTGTGTGTGTGTGTGTGTGTGTGTGTGAGAGGGGAAACTCAGTTGATTATAGTTTATATCATGTGTCCGGCTGTGGCCACCATGCCGTCGCCGCCCTCCTTCCCCACTCTCTCCGTCTTTTCTCTATGCGTCTCTGTCACAGCAGCCGTGGCACATTGAGGGCACGGCGTTCTGGCTGGTCAACCTGACGGAGCTGCTGATTCGTGGTGCGGCGTGGAAGATCTCAGGCCAGAGGAGGTCAGCCACAGCCGGTCTACATCAGCTACCGTCGCAGCAGACATTAACCCTGACGAAGTTAATGTCGAACAGCATAAAACCTGCGTCACCTTTGTCCCAAGTGCTTTTTATTAGCATGGATATCGCTGCGGATACACGAAACACACAGCCTTTAACTTGCGCCGTCACACTGAGCAAACCATCAACACTCACTGGAAGTCCATTCATTTCCTACAGAGCTCCGCAAATCCGTGACAATGTGTGCAACATCAAAAAGCTTGCCAGTCAAAACAACTTGGCGACAACAGAGCTTTTTCTCAAATGTCACAAGCTAATCATTTATCCTCATATCCCTGCTGTGCAAAAGGGATAATTGTTGACTGTAAGCTTTGGAAACACTGAAAGTATTCCACAACAGATGGATGTAATATGACAAAAATCTCATACTCTTACATAGGTAATTTCATACAGATGTAACATATCACAATTTTTTTTTTTTTTATCTGGGGAATTCATTTAAGAAATTATTAAATAAAATGTACAAATGGAAAAGTCAAATTCTTCTTTTTTAATTATATTCTTGACAAATAAAATGTACTTACTCATATTGATTTTTTTTCTGTCTATTGATTTTAGAACATGCCCCATTCTGTGTGACATTCACTCTTCTCCATATACAGTATGTCATGCAAATATTCCTGCCGGCTTTCATTGTGTAACATTGTGTTCATTGTGAAACAATATAAAGCACCACAAAAACTGCTAAATAATGAAAAAGAATGTAATAAGCAACAATGTTTTCTACTGTTAGAGATGCGTTTTTATGTCACTCAGCTTTACTCTACCTCCTTTTCTGTGGCAGTATTAAAAAGAATTCAGTGTTCCTTAAGAAACCATAAAAGCACACTTTGCCCTTGACTTGAATCCAAATATTTAATTGTAGAAATTCATTTATTTTCTCCATTCAGTTTATAACTCATACGTCTATTTAATTAGATTCCTGATCAGGATGTGCCTTTGAGAAAATGCTACATTAAGAATCCTTCATTTTTAGCCAGTGAGTGATAATACTCCCCTCAAATACTGTATCAGATGAAGCAAAACCAAAATAATACCTTGTTACATGACTACACTGATGGGCACTTGAATTACTTTAATAATCAAACCAAGTCGATTAGTCCATTTGTCATGTGGGTGAACCATAAGTATATTATATATTTCAGACTTTGCATACCATGTGGAGTCAGGCATAAAAAGAGCCAAAAAATAAGTTCTATATTTCGATGAAGTAAAACAAAAATCTCCCACCGAAGGGAAGCCAAATTAAAATTGTTTGACTCCTAAAAACAAATTGCACTGGTGAAACAACAAATTGATCATTTACACACATGTCTTGTCACATCTCTAAACTGTTTTTGTTTCCTACTACTTTGTTTGCATGTGTTAAATCCATTTTTGGTATTTTCGGAACAGCTACAATAAAAATAAATAAATAAATAAATAAATACACACACACACACACACAAAAAATAGAAGAAAAAATGCTCAGAACATCATCCAAATAGAGCAAGCAGCTTTACCCAATTAGAGGCAAGTCTCATTATCTTTAAGAAACATGTAAAAACACATCTTAATTCTACTGTACAGTACATTTTGATATATTTCTACTTGCATGTTTATGGGAAACTGCAGATACTGTTTTCTTGTTTTGATCCACTTTAGCTTCTGCTCAAGCTGTTACTAGTCTTCCTGGGGCCCACAATCAAACCAAAATAAACAGCAAAAGCCTGTAAACATGAACATATCCTTCCAAACAACAGCCAGAGTCAGATGAAGTCAACATAAGCGTAGTCATTCTATGCAAGAGTAATCTAAACTACCTATAATATCATTATTCATTCAATACATTATGCTTCAGCTCTTCAAAGAACACATCCTATATTTATTATATGCATTGTTGAACCTGAAATCATACAAATTCTGTTATGTACTGTAGGTTTTTATAATCTTTGATATTGCATAGAATAGCATATACTAGTTGTCATGTAAGGGCTGTGACTACATATTAATGTTGCTATACTGAAATATTACAATGTTTAGAAATGGTACTCAAGTATGTCAATTTAGTAAAAATTTGAGCCTTTTTTTTTACATCAAATGAGTACTGGTTTTTACTTTTGTCTGAGAGCTGTAGTTAATGCGTTTGTGTTGTAGCTCAAGAAAAGTCAACTTCTTGGAGATGCATACTTTTCACAGGACAGTAGCACTACACAAATATGATAAATATGATGATCTTCTTGAATAAAATTGCCTAACAGTACATAAAGCAGTGAAATGCGCTCCATGTTTAACATCGGCAGAAGTGATATGCAACATTTACATTAATGCATCAGTAATACGAATCCAAACACATTATATATAATAGTAAAACACCAAGAGGGAGCATCTTACTACACAATAACTACTTTTACGTTTTGCACTTTAAGTACATTTTATTGTTAAAATGGCCTTTACTTAAGTATATTTCCACAGTGTGTATTAGAACTTGTTTTGAAGCAAAGGACCTGAATACTTCTTTCTGTCCAGATCTTGTTTAACCCTGTAATTTCCACTGTACTCGACAGAAAAAAAATATGCAGTGGCTTAACTATAAAAAGCACACACACACAAAGATTACAGCATGTTCAAGTGTGCACAGACAGACAGCAACACCACCAGAAAACAACTTGAGATTTCTTATCCCCAGCTGAAATAAGCGTGAGATAGATCCGTAATCACTCTCTGGCTTTGTCTAGCGTGACGCACATGACATGGCACAAGCTTCCTCACACTCCCCCTCCGTGTCACACACACTTGACACATATATTACACATCAGTCTCAAAATGAACGTACCGTAAAGGACATGACAAGCATGGATCAGATCAGGGTCCCACAGCGGAGACTTGTGACACTTGGGCGCTACTGACTGGTGTGTGATGCTGTCACAGGGTCAAAGTGTAACTCTTACTGTTAAATCAGCGCTTGGATTGGGAATGACTTGGTTGCCTAGAGAAGCGTGTCTGACGCTGCACACAGAGGTCACAGTTTGTAGTGTACAAGCCACAGCCTGGAGGTGACACTTCAAAAAAAAAAACGCGCTATGTGCAATGATATAAAAAGATTGTAATGTAATACAGTATGTGATGAGTTTTGATCCTTTGTCGTCCCCCCCCCCCCGCACTCTTTTTTTAGTAATGTACCACATCTCTATTAACGGGAACAATTGTTGATTTCACCTTCTTTAGCTTCTTTGAGCAAATAATGACTTCTTGCAGCTACCAGGAGTCATCTTTAAACAGAAGAGTGTAACAGCTCTTTTGTTGTTGCCATGCATGCTGGGAATTTCTCTCCATAGGGCGACACTGAGCCCCGACATGTTGTGCTGAGGAGATATTTTTAGTTTCTTAGTTACACTCCTGCACGAAAAGAAGAAGAAAGCATTCGCACACAGACACATACGTATGCAGGGAGCCTGTGTATCTCTTTTGTTTGCCAGATTTAAGGTAAAGAACCGGATTAAACACTTGAGACCGAGGGTGCAGCGTTGCCTTTTTGTTTTTCGGCCGAGAAAAAGGCCAGTACTCACAGGGAGGGATCGTGGACGAGATCTTTGAGGTTGACGCCACTGCGGTCCTCTGCGAGGTTTCGAAAACAGCTGTCACTCACTGCATAAACAGAGACAGGGAAAGAGAAAATAACATTACATTAGTGCACCAATTCATAAGGTGGAGAGTCACAGATGCAACACGACAGCAGATAGACAGCAGATATTCATAAACATATCTGAATCAAGTTAAGAACGATATTATTTTCTCGCAACCTACTCATGTGACATTGATAATTGTTATTTCATTTCCCTTAAACAGTGCTCATCCATTGGGTGTAAATGAGAAAAGTGGGATCTCTCTTTTGTTAAAACTGCAAAATCTGGAAATACAAGATGTGACATGGTACAGGAGTTAAGATTCAGTACACTCTCTTACTGTAAGCAGGGTGATACATCCAACACATTTGTATAAGAATGCCTGTTTTTTTGCTCTGCTCAAAATCCATTTACACCATTATTTCAGGTCAGACTGATGTGAAACTTAGTAGGTAGGCAGCTAAAATTGAGGTGATGCCGATACACGGATAGTGGATGCATCACTCGACTTATGGTTCCTGTTTTGTCTAATTTTAGGAGAAGTGTCAGGGTATCAAGAACACACCATATGGATAGGTTAGCTTTTCAGTGCAAACACAACACTGGCATTTGATATGACTGAGAGAATAGTTGGTGGTCTTATACACGATTTAAAAACTGAATTCTCCGTCTGTAGTCTTTGTTAATTTAGTGAAAACCAATTACAAGAGACAAAACTGCAGTGCTCCGGTGTATCCCTTTGCATCCCTGCCATAAGACAAATGTTCCTTTACGCAAATATATCTTGGTGTAGCTTTACATCCGTCATTTCCATTTTCGTGTGTTTACTTCCTAAGCAAGTTGCAAATATGGCCACTATGTGAGTAAGGTAAATACCGTCTCTTCGCCATCGACCTTTAATGTGCACACTTCTGAGCCCATGTGGAGCCACCCCTTTGTGGTCTCCAACCTCTACTTATAAAACCACCGTGGCCCCTTGACTGCAGAGCAGGTGCGAGCCACATGAGTCATCGTGGTGATCACAGACGGATGGAGTGACGGATAGAGGGAGACAGGGAGGAAGATGAAGACATGGGGAGAGGAAAATGGGAAAAAAAATGCCAATGTGAAAGACGACAGAAAGAGACAGATGAAGAGGATGGAGAGAGGGACAAGGTGTTTTGTGATCTGACGGGGCCAAACGCAAATGGACATGCTCGTGTCCTAAAATAGATGCAAAACAAAGCACCGCAGGGTGATGGCGGCGGATGTGGTGCAGTGGATTTAATCCAAAAAACTTGATGAGCTAGTTGTAGACAAGACTGGAAATGTCATGACGTTACTCAAATGAAGTGCCATGATCCATGAACGAAGGGGTGGTGGGGGGGTGGGGGCAAAGGGGGCAGGGTGAAGCAAGAGTAGTGTAAAAAATGGAAGAGGGATGGCGAAATTGGACGTGTTTGGGAAAAGGAATACAGTTGAAGAAAATATGGAAAAGAGAGAAAAGGATGAAGCATGGAGAAAAGGAAGGAATTTTTAAATAGAGAAAGAGGGGGAGTGATAAGGAGGAAAGCAGCGCCGATGGGGCAGCGCTGTGGAGACAGAGGTAAACAGAGGGTGTAGGACGTTGCTCTGGGCTCTGGCAAATAAATGGGAGAGTGCTGACATTTGCACACAGAGCCAGCTCAGAAAGAGAGAAAGAGAGGGAGAAACAAGAGAGACAGAACGACTGCGGGAGGGGGGGGGGGAGGCGAGATATATAGCGAGAAAAAAGGTTGAGGGAGGAGAGAAAAAGGGAACAAGCACATGGAATACACACCACCCTGGCTTTAGAGGGGCACTGCTGCATAAGAGCATGTGTATGTGTGCTTGCGTGTATGTGTGTGTGAACGGGGAACTTCCTTCAAGACTGCAGTATTCCTTACAAACACACACTCACACACACAGCCCTCCTCAGTCTTTCTCTCCCAGCTACCCCTTGATCTAAAAATAGCCGTTCCACTCTCCTACAAGAGGCAGCAACCATTCTGAACCAATCAACATGCTCTGTCAAAGGCATCGGTACCCACCACCCCTCAATGTGTGTGTGTATGCATTTGGTGTGTGTGTGTGTGTGTGCAACAAGGGGAACTCCTGACTGAAGGTAATAAAACTGCCCCTCCCTGCTGCACTGGTTTGTAGAAATGGTGGGAAAGCAAGCCCTTCTAGAAAACAATAGCGTGAAAAAGAACCAAGGACCAAGAGAGGAGAAACAAGAAGAGGGAGAGAAAGAGTGAGTGTGGGGAAAAAAAAAAAAAAAGAGGGAGATCTGGCTGCAGTTGAAATGGCTTCAAAGGAATATTAATGTGATCCTGTGCAAGAGCTGAAGACAGAGGAGGAGGAGAAGGGGGAACAGGGAGGGAGGATGGAGAGAGTGAGAGGGGAGGGGAAAAGGTGCGCAAGAACCCACAACGCTGCAACCGCCCACTTCTGTAGCTCCACCCATACACCTTTCTGCAGGTAGATGTGCCGCACATAAATACATTTATTCAAGTTCTGCTCTTAAAAGACAAGCTTTTAAGTACAACATCACTTTCCAGTCTTTGTGGCCTCTACTGTCTTACAAAAATTTCAGATGTTTATGAGTTGGTGACAGCTCCTTTTTTCATGACAAACTTATAATGTACATGCTTAAATCTACCAATATTTCACCAAAAATCAACAGTTAGGAAAAAAACTGCAAACATAAATGTGTTTATCTGCTCTCCTTGTATATAAAACTGGATATAAAACAGTTCACTAGCTACTGCACTTGTTAATCTGTGATGTCATAAAACACAGCAGTTGTCATTCTAACATTTTACACATGATGATAAAGAGCGGAGGAAGTGGTTGAAGTTAATAAGTAAAGTTACAATAAGTCAAAGTTTAGTTCCTGCTGCATCTGCCAAACTGGATCTTCATGGATTCCCCTGATACATATAATACTGTATGACATGACCTTTAAGTTTCACATCTTCACACTTTCGTTCAGTC
>JAPQRQ010000017.1:5363924-5385704 GCA_037367365.1 Apogon talboti
ACACACACACACACACACACACACACACACACACACACACAGTGAGTTGGAAACTTGTCTTTCTTCTCAAGGCTAATTCTAGCTGGAGTTGATGCAGGGAGGAGTTCCTGCTCTTCTTCTCCTTCCTCTGTGGGGGGTGTTTGGCTCAGGCTCAGCTGTTTAAAACCAGGACCCATCCACACATCCAAGTTAAGCCCAACACCAAAACATTACAGCCTCTGTGTGACGTCTCTCTCAAGTTTCTCTGTGTGGTAGACTAGAGCCTGGAGGCGAGGGGAAGCTGCCTAATAGAGCGCTCCACTTGCCATATTTCACACATTTCATCACTTATCCCACAGAGACATGTACATACATGTACAGACGAGTGACAAATTAGAGGAAAAACTGATAGAATGTGTCTCAGTAAGGTGTCGGACCACCACGTGCCTCCAGTATCACTTCTTTGCTCCTTGGCATAGATTCTCCCATTCTGTGAATTCAGCTAAAGGAATGAACACCAGTCTAACAAAAGACAGTCCTTCACTCAGTGTTTTGATGAAGGTGATGGAGAGCCCTGTCTAACACATTAATCTCCCACTGGTGTTCAATTTGGTTAAGATCAGGACACAGTGAAGGCCCTAGCAGATGACTCACATACTTTCATACTCATCATCCCATTCAATAACCCCTCGTGCCCTGTGGATGAGGTAATAGTCATCCTGGAAGAGACCACTCCCATCCATTATTTTGTATCCCTGTCAAAGTGAGGCTGTCCCCAGAGGAGGGACAGCATTCAAGGACTTTTTCAAGGATTGATTTAACTGCGATGCTATGCTGATATGTAACCTATGACCTCTAATCATCGAACAAATCTGTGACGAAAGACTTTCGCACCATCACTAATAACTACCTTTTATAGTTGCAACTTGAATTATGCACTTGAAATTGTGCATAATTTACTAATTTTGTTCTTACTTAATGCAGTGTTTCCCAATTTCAGGGTCCAGACCTAAAATGTGTAATGGAGCCTTTTTATTAGGCTGCTAACATGACAATGCTTGAACACAGTTATTAAAATTGATCGGACTTTTTGTTGGTTTTGTATTTTTTTGGTATCATAGCTTAGATACTATTTCCTTAATCTTTCTTTTCACATGTGAGATGTGAAAATGCATACAGAAATAAAAAGTAGCTGGATGGAAACAAACAATGTGTGTTAAACAATGTGTTTAGACAATGTGAAATTATTTTGCATTTCAACATTACATCTCCAACTTATGGGTTTGTCTCCAAACAAAGCAAAGTGCATTTATTCAATATTGTTTTAATGGTGGAAGACTCAGTGAAAATGTACATGTAACATAAAGTTTGGGTCCCATGGTAAAAAAAAAGTTGGAAGACTCATGAGTTAACAGATTAAATCAAATTAACAAGTGAACCCTACATAATTTACTTGTTTTGACTGTCCAACTACATATTACTACAATGAAAACATTGAAAATGAAAAGTTTTTTTTTTCTTATTAATATTTAAGCAAAGTTAATAATAAAGCTTTGCAAAATGACTAAACATGTCAACTGTATATTTTATTGATACAGTCAGATGTACAGTATATACATTTGGACAGTAACACAAATTTTGTAGCATTTCCAGGGAGGAACCTCAGTGTGACGTCCATGGGTTCCAGGCTTGAGGCAGTATTATCCAGGTATTAAATAATCCTTATATATGTAATGATCCCAGTTTGTCCAATTACTTTTGAGCCTCTGAAAATGGCTTGACTTTGTGTAAAATTATTGTAATTCCTAAATGGTTGATAGAATATTTCTGTTAAACCCTTGAATTAGAGCAGAAAGTCTACACTTCAGTCACATCGTGATTGTTTCATTTCGACTCCAATGTGGTTGTTGTGTACAGAGGAAAAACTACAACATTTGTGTCAGTGTCCACATATCTACAGACCTGATTTGTATATACAGTATATTAAATATCAATAATCGTCATAGATACATACGGACCCCATTTATGTTTCTAACCTCCAGTATAATGTTGACCTTTTGAGTAAATATTAACTGACCAACAATTTTTTCACACTTTTCATCAGATGCTACGTTTGCTAGTACAGATCTCTCTCTCTCTCTCTCTCTCTCTCTCTCTCTCTCTCTCTCTTTCTGATCTTTAACTGCATGCTGACTGCAGGTGTCAGTGGAAACCCTGGACGCCTGGCTTTTCAGCACATTAGTGTGGAATTTCCAAGCGGGTCACAAGTATTGAGACTTATTTCTTTCCATAAATCTCCTGCCACAGTGAGAGAAGATGAAATAAAAAAAAGCGCAGGTGAGGCAATGAAGCAGAACAGAGGAAATTGAGTGAGAAACCTCCTTACTCACTCTTTCAAATGTACACAGTCATATGCTGAGATTGAAAACCTACCAGTCATGCCTTTTGTAAAAGCATAAATGATGCAAAAGGGCAACAAAGCTGTCGAGCCGTGCCAAGCCACGTCAATCAAACTGCTTCTTGTGTTTATGTGTTGCGCATTTGTGGGTGGGTGTGGGTGTCTATTAACATTTGATTCCCAGGTGCCATGATCTGAAAGGCTTTTGTGGTAGAAAATGGGAACGGCATGACGCTGAATAATGGAGGAGGAGAATGGGAGAACACCTTGACCACACACAGACAGGGGGCTGAGGTCGGCCATCAAATACACCTCGTTAGGGAGAAGCTGGCCTTTTCCATTATTCACACATACATGCTCTCCTCGTACCGCTCGGCCCCGCTCCCTCACTTTACTGAGGATATGGAGCAAGTTGAGTGCAGACAGACCGCAAAGGTAAAAAAGTGAGAAAGGTGGACCGAGAAAGAGAGGTGAGGAGACGGCGACAAAAATAGCAAGCGAGAAAAAGGAAGATGGTTAGAGATAAAATGTGATATATGAGTGGGAAAGGGACAGGAAATGTGTTATTCATCTCCGAAGCCCAAAGTCTTGTAAGACTCATCAAACTTTCAATTATCACCGCTATGAAATTGACGAGTGAAGCTGATGTACATATGCACTGTTCCTAATATTTCGGCCATTATCAACTTAAACGACCTCATTCCATTGTGACCATAAACGGAGAAAAAAGTGAGAAAAAGGTTTTGGACATGACTTTTTTTTTTGAGTCACCTTTGCACTGCTTAGTTTAAAAATAGAAACAGTTCTTCCCGATTCAGATGATGGTAGTTCCCGGAAGCGTATGTCACACACATCAATCAATGCATCGCACCTCGACATGGCCGGTCTTGTGACCGCAGGAGGAAAAGACGGATGGAGTGAGGAGGTGGGGGTTTAAGCAAGTGACAAGCCAATGGACACTCTGGCAGTGTGTCAAGAAGAAGTGGAAGGTCCGTTGCCAAGGGTGACAGCCAGAAGTCACACAGCGCTGCACCTCTTCCCAGCCTTGCTTTTTTCCACATTCTCGCTCCAGAATTTCCTCTTTGTTGTTATGAATGGCTGATCATATTATTTAGAGCTGAGTGAGGCTTCATTCCTCTTTTTGGGGGTGTTTGCACAAGTGAAAACAAATTCAAGGGGCTATATTCTGCGATCACACACACCTTTTGGGAGGAAAAAAAATAAAAAATCTACAAATACTGTGCAATTCATTTACTTGTCATAACTTCACTTTGACTTGCTCTATTTCTTCTGTCTCTTGTGTTTCACAGCCCGACTCTCTTCAGACTACACCCCACTCTCTTGCTCTGTTTGGCAAACAACAACAAAATGTCGAAATACTGAAAACCTGAGTGATGTTGACATAAATGAAGTTCCCTGCCTCCTCTTGCAGTAAAGCAGATTTAATAGCTCTTGCACTACATGGAAGATCTGAGCAGCTACACTACTCTGTCCCCCTCTCATCAGAACCAGACTCCTGTCACTGAAGATGACAGAGGAAACTGTTGCTATGTGGCTCTTAGGACTTCAGCGTACCCCAATTTTTCTCATTATAGTAGTCATCTTTTTAATAGGTTAGCATATTTTAAAGCAAACAGCAATTCCATCAGTCATTGGTCAGTTACAGTATATCTTTGGAACAGCTGACTTTAATGACAGTTTAACAAAGATGCACATATCACAGTAGGGCACAACAGAATGTTGAATAATACTGATTAATCAACTTTTTTCCTCATGAAAAAGTTTGAAAAATGCTTAAATTGGATTGGATGTGATGGCCTCTCTCCAATCAGTGCCTATCAGTGCTGCTTTAATTCATTTTTATTATTGCTTTTAACAAATAAAGTGTTTTTATTGTTATTTATTCATATACACATAAATGATGAATTGATTAAAAATATATGTACAGTTATGTTTTGTCTGGAGTTGATGGACAATGAAAATTAAAATTAAACTTTTTAATTGTCAATAATACAGAAAAAAAAACACAAAAGCTACAACTTTGAGATCAAATTGGCACAAAAAACTGACTAAAAACCTGTCAGGTGACTCCATTTTTAAGGGTAGACTATGAATTCTTGCATCTTTGCAATGTGTTTATCAGATATGTTCATATCCTGATGATGAAGAGAATGCAAATCATCAGTCAATACTCACTCAAACGGCTGTGAAGTGTGTAGAAAAATCATTTTTACACACTCCATGCATTCACACTCAATATGCAAATTTATTATCAATAATCTATCTGTCAGATTAATCAGTGTTATCTAGGAGGTTAGCATGTCTATTTATTTACTAACTTATATGTCTCATATATAAATTACAGATTTCACCCATATCATGCAGGCCAACTTGCACCTCAGGAGTATGTCCCTGCTTGTATTGGTTTAATGTGATTAAAATGCTTAAAAGGGTTAACGCTGTAACGGTGAGATTGGCAGTTCTGCTAATGTGGCCCCTGCTCTCAATGAGGAACTTCCTGTCACATCATGATCCCGTCAACCCGTGATAGATGTTAGATACAGGTGAGCTGACCTCCAACCCTGCGTGAAACATGAGGAGTGTACATTTCAAACACCTTTAAAAAGAGGCCTGAGAAAGACGTGAGGTGAAATGGCAGCACACGAGGACACTGATAAACCACTGACTTGTGTTCCCCTTTTTTTTTTTTTTTTTTTAACCCCAGGTTCTTTTCTCCTACTGCCTTCGCTCCCTCCGTACCTCCAGCCCTAATTAACACCTCAAGCCAGGACACGAGATCCAGCGGCAGCGGACCACGAGAGTGACTCATCAGTTAAAACCCACTGCTGTATCTTTTATCTTTTATCTTGATCTCTATCGCCATCACTCAGCGGCTTCCCTCCTCTCACAGGTTATCGCAAAAGACTGACCCAAGCGAAGGAGGGGGTGGGGGGGGCTAAATCGCTGTCTCTCCAGAATGGTGTAAAAACAACCAGGGAATGCCTTTAGTCTTAAAAGTAAAAGGTTGCCCAGGTTCTTTAACAACTCTTCCGCAGCAGGTGCAGTGTATTTGAAGAGTTGAATCACACGTTAAATAGATGTGCACAGCAAAATGCCCTTCATCACTCCATTGTCCTTTAACAGCCAAATTATAATTCTCCGTCCATGCTTTTCAGCAGAGTAAAGTGATTTACAATGAATTTACACGATCCTGATCCACAGACGGAAGTGTTATGCAATTTTAGCCAATGGTATGATCTCATATACAGTGTACACAAAGTAATCATGTATCTGTTGTGTCGTTCATTTTCTATTAAAGATGCACTGTTTGATAGTTTGTTAATGTTGTTGGGCAAATTACTTTTCAGCATATTCTAATTCAAGGTGTCTGAGAGGACATGAAACTCATGCATCTACTTGTAACCTGGCCGGATTTTGGCTAATCACGGGTGTCAAATGCGACCTGGGTGTTACTCTACGTCTCAATTCAATGACCCAAAATGTGACTTCACTTTCCATAACAGCATGAGACAATGTCATGACATCTGCATGTATATTTAGTCTTTTGATTTGGACTGAGAGTATTTTTACATTCTAGTGTAAAAAGGGGAAGAGAGTACTGTGATTTTAAACCGCTTCATGTTTCATTCATGTCAAGTAACCAACGGAAACAACACCAGTCATCAACATTTCAGAATGGGTCAACAGGATGTCAAAAAGATTACTTCAGCACCAACAAGTCGGGGTATAAAAACATAAACATGCGATAAATTCAAGCCTTTGACGATGCAGCTCTACAGTAGATAATGGATAGGCGACCCTTTTCCTCTTTAAACCTGTTGCCTTCAAGAGGACATTTTGCTATTTAACAAAAATCAAAAAAGCATTTCTAAACAAATCAAAAAAGCATTTCTAAACACTAACTGACATTGCATAAGTTATACTAGCCCGTGATAAACTCAGCAGCCAATGATTAATACTACAAGCAAGACAGAAATCCACTGAAAGGTTCAATATAAGAAGATTTGCACGTACACTTACATTAACCTACTATTTTGTGCTTGGACCTGATGTCAGCTAACTCCATTACTAGGCTAAAGATTGCCTTTGATGCCTGATAAGAGACACAATAATCTAATCTGAGACAATTTCCTGTGAAGATCTGTACACGTGCCTGGCGATTCCTTAATTTATCTCTCATGCTCCTCTACAGCTGTAACAGTGTGCAACACTAGCAACAATTAGCTTAAAAATTACAGACTACATATTGAACCTTTAATGTTATATTTGTCATTTGTAACATACAGTAAAGCATCTTCGGTTTAACCTGGTTTGCAAAGAAATACAACAGGTCTTTTACAGGAGTACACTCTTGCTCAAGGCGCAGTGCTGACAGTTCTGCTGACAGTCTATAGTCAGATATGTTTTCAAAGCAGCTGACCTATTAATAACTTAACAATGCAAGACCATTTCATTTGATTGCAACATTATATTAATCTAAGCGTTTGGAAACAACCACCTCACAACCCATTAAACACTTGCTGGAAGGTGTTACTATTCATCTCAGAATAATCTTTCCTATTTATCACCAATAGAGAAACAGACAACAATTGCTTCAAGCGTTACATGTGTGATGCATATTTTTCTGTCAAAACAAGATAAGTGCTGACACTAAAAAGCACTGCAACTTTCTCTTAATATATCAAGCCGGATCGTCATGGCTAGGCTAGCCTCCTGTGATTATCATCGCATATGAATGACAGGCTTTCACTGTGCTTTAAGCCAAGAGGGAGTGGGAATCGACCAATTCTCCTACACCTACGCGTCCAGTCTGGGAATAGTTTACCAGGTAGCCCCGATGGAGCTCTTCTCTGGAGGGTTGACAAGAGCCTACGAGAGCGGAGGAGATTCTGCTCCTTGTCCGCCAAATACCGTCTGCCTCTTGTTCTAATTTGCATCCCAATTAAAGACTATTTACAGTAAGGGAGGATTATTTCCATGGGCTATGAAAGCAGAAAGAGAGAGAGAGAGAGAGAGAGAAAGAGAGAGAGACAGAGAGAAAGAGAGAGAGAGAGGGGTGTGTGGAAAGGGGAAGGAGAGTAAGCATCCACCCTCCAACACACACTCCACTCCCCACTACTCGACACTGAAAATAATTCCTTTGCAGTGAAGACTTAATTCTCATTCTGTGTTTGTGTCCCTGATCCCGTATTGTCTATTCAAGTCATGTGGTCTGCCTGCCTTACTGCTGTCCGGAGTGACAGCTGTGTGTGTGTGTGTGTGTGTGTGTAATGCAGAGAGAGAAAGGCAGAGAGAGAGAGAGGAGGAGGGTAGGTTGTGTTTTAAACACTGCTACAGTTGCACCACACCCATAAAAATAATAAATTATTTTTTGACCCTGTGAGAACAAGTAGATGAATAAATATGCACAAATCGTTCTCGGGTATTCACTTACAGTACTTCTTTACTACTCCATTAAGTCTCCTTGGCCCTTGGTTATTAAATATTGTTAACATTTCTTATTTTACAACTATTAAAACTTTAAAATGTCAAGGTTGATTCAGGTAACTGCCATGAAAACTGATCCCCCGTACGCGGCTAGAGTTTATCTTGAAATGAATGGATGACAAATAAGCAGGAGCGCACGTCTGTTTTAGTGCGTTTCCTCCCGTTTAGCTTCTCCGTTCCAATTGCATCCCTCTCAGACTAGCATATTGTTGAACAGATGCCCACATATCATTGGAAGGGAACACCCCAGTGGCAGCTTAGAGATGATTCAACCATAGACAGACACAGGGAGTTGGGTCAAAGCAGGAAAAAAGAGGAATGAAATCATGCTAGTGGGTAGAGACAGGCTGGGGGCTCTCTGATTCCCATCCAAACCACGTATCTTTACATCGCCAGTGAAACAAATGTTAACATCTATTTGGTGTGTGTGTGTGTGTGTGGTTTTTTTTATACATGTTAGCCATGTCATATGATGTTAGACTGTCTTAGTCTCAACAGAGTGGAAAACAGGAAGGACTAATAATATGATGCTGATGGGATATGGGCTGACTAGTGGCCTTGAATAACAATAAAAATAAATAATAACAATAATATAATAAAGTTTATTTATATAGCACTTTTTGCAGAAAGATTTCACAAAGTGCTTTAGAATAAAATCAGAAGTAAAATACATAGGCAACAAAAACAGGAATAACAAATAAAGTTTAAAGGTTAACTTGCTCTGTATGGAAATTCTCTCTCTTCATTTTACACACACAGTCTCTAGCATTAGCATTAGCACATAGGTCACATTAGGAGCAGTCAGCTGCCATTGAGGGGACTGCGAGTCTACCTCTAGATCTTCATCAGTACCGTGGTCAGGAAACAGGAAAATAACCTACATATACCTGTTTTTAATGGTGGGGAAACCAGAGAAAACCCCAGTGGCACGAAGAGAACAGATACACTCAACACAGAAAAGTTCCGGTCCAACTGAGAATCAAACCATCTAGGTGTGAGGTGGAAGTGCCTACCAGTACGCCACCGCCCCTCTGTATGCAGACAGGCTGAGAATTCACTGGCCATCTGACTCAGACTGTGTCAGTTTAAATGATGTTGAAGTTTCATTAAAGATGAAAATCCTATCTAATCCTTTATTTGCCGTACCACATCAGATTCACCTTGTGAAACCACATGAACATTAAGAAATTATATAAAATTGTTATCCACTTTAGGTGCTTTGTGCTCTGTAGTTTAATGGTGTATTTTGGTCGGTCCCCGTGGAAAACACAAAGTCTTTTGGGGCAGGTCAAGCTGTGACACGGTTACATGTTTCATGTTCAGTGGGCTCTAACTTTGTACATACTGTATATCACCTATATCACTGTGTGTACATATTTCAGCAGGTATCTGTAAGTACTTAAACACAGACATAAAAATATGTTAAAATGTGCTCGGTGGCACCGTTTCATCAAAATGTCACTGATTTTGACAAGGTTTACGCCAAAGTGCTTAACATGTGGTTGCCACTGGAAATTCACTTAAATTTACCTATGATGTGTTAATAACATGTTAAGCTACACTGATGTCAGACTGTAAGAAAATATATTGGAAACTTTTGGACTTATTGACAGAGATTTAAAGTAACACAGTTTCAATTCTTGATCCTATTATGATGTAAGGACCAATGTGTCTAGAAAACAAGTCAAATATTTTTAATACAAGCATTTATTAAACATCACAGTAATAAGCTAACAAATGAGTGCATACAGAATAGGGTAAGAGAAATTTAAATTTTTCTCAAAGATGTGCGTGCTCCCTTGACCTGACCCTTTTAGATATTCTTGTTTTTATCCTTTCCTATGCAACTCTCAAAGATCAATGATCAATGATCAATGATCAATACAGGAGCCAGGAATATTAACTGTGCCACTGGACTAAAGAGCATGTAGACAACTGTATGCTTTTAGAGATGGTAGACATGGCAAAAAAATGCAAACCCTTAACATCTATTTCACGTACAGCTCATGAATATAAGTCACTTGCTGTTAAACTTCATATTGATCTCAACTACATAAAGTTCATTAGTCCTTCTAGTCTTTATTTGGTGAATTTTAAGAATTGTTTTCAGCCATATTACCACTACACTTTTCTCACTTGTATGCAGTATAAAAATATTTTGCGTTATAATGGCAGAGGTGTGTGAAGATCCACTGACCTCTCTACTCAACTATGATGTCCACATGGCAATGCAATCTAAGAATAAATAGCCAAATGTTACCTTACCATAAGAAAAACCGCAAAACATTTCTGTCTGCATACACATTTCATCAAAAGAAATGGCTTTTGCTCAGCTATCTGTGTTGCTCACCACAATTTCCATTGCATTATCTGAGCACCAGTGAGATGCAGGACGTCTTGGAAATGTAGTAATATTCTGAATCAAACCATGTTGGGGGAAAACAAGGACACCAAAGAGGAGATTACATTAAATCACAACATGTCTAAACTACAATAAACCTTGCAGAAACACTCCGCGGTTGCAAATGTCCTTTTCTAAAACGCTTGTCTTGCATGAATTTAATCATTGACAGAAACACACTGAGAGGAGATTGCTCTTTAACCTGGTAGCCACCCACGCCATTTGGTGGCAGATGACAGCGGCTCACAGTTTTGGTCAAGGTGCTCTGGCATGCAAGGCCGCCTCTCGCTGACTTGACTCCTGTTTCTCTAGTGAGCCTCTTTAGCGCCTGAGCTGTTAAGGTGAGCTTGGGACAAACTCCAGAGATTAAATTATGTGGAAAAGCAGATTAAATAGTTATTATCCCATCTGCAGCCAGACAAGTACACACAAGCAGGCACGCATACATGTACACCAACCCACGTGCACATACACAGACAAAGAAGGACACTTGATCTTCACTAAAGGGCAAACCATTGTATGCATTTTTACATATTCTCTTAGGTGCTGCATCATCCTGTATTGTTTCAATACATAGCCATTAATGAGTATTTCTCTGAAGTAGTCCCCGTATTGCATGTGAGGTGTTAAATTAGAAATAATGTTATAAAAATGATACTTCTCTGCCCTGTACATAGACTAGACCCTCACGTCTTTAACAGACCATTACAATGTGGAGCACATTATGAAACAGACCACCCCAAAATGAAAGCTTCAACCTATTCTGCAGGGAGTCACAGAATTAGTTCTACTTAACAGAGGGATTGAGAGACCGATCTAAATGTGGTTGTTTTGGGAAGCCTGCCTGCCGTCAATTCATGTCTTTCTGATAGACATGTAAGTTTGGAGAGCCGCCCACACGTCCCTGAGCCTCTCTCAGTTGTTACAACCAAGGGAGATAGAAAAAAAGGGGGGGGGGTGGAGAAGAGAGAGACAGAGAGACGAGAGGGGAGAAAGTGTCCTGTCTGTCGCAGAGTGGAGCTTCCCCGTCCTGGCGCCTCATTGGAAATCTGGTGCTGAGTGAGTGTCCACTTGTCTTTGAGGATGGGCCGGAGTTAACCCACACTTTAGGCAGCTGGTAGAGCTTTGTATGGGTTGTAAAGCTAGCTAAACATGCAAGATCATCTGTGGAGCATCCACGGAGCACTGCTGTGTAATAACATATGGTCTTACACATAGATACTGGCTTTATACAGATTAAAAGCCAGTGAATACCATTTGCAGAGCTCTCTCTCCCCCTCTTTGCCAGTCTCTCACTCCCTCTCCTTTTCCCTCACTGTGTGATCATGGGAGGTATGCATACAGTAGCTATATTTGGGGCTGGGGGGATTTGTTAAGCTGTGTTTGCCAGCCAGAGCACAGTATTAGTGCACAAAGACAAAGAGGAGAGCAGAGTCACATGCTCATATGCACATCTTGCACATGCAAAGGGCACATACATTTTACACAGATGCATACAGGCATGTATGTCACACACGTGCACACACTCATAGTAATGTCTACACAAAGAAGCTCAGTTGTCTCAATTTCCAAGGTGTAACACCCAGGTGATGCTGGGATTTGGGGACAAAGCCAATATTAGGGAGAAAAATAGTACAGTACGTCTCTATTGGTGGTTATGTTTATATGTAAACACACACTTAGATGAGCTGAAACATATGTAGATGCAGGAAATGCTGGTGTGGATTGTACACAGGCCATTCAAACTTGTGACCTAGATATGTAATGGAGACATTTTACAGAACAATAATAACCTTCATTATTCAAAGAAACTGATATGAGAGCACAGAAGAGTAAATCTCACTTACTCTTTTATTTTAAGTGCCTTCAAATAAAAACTGAATTGAAACAAAGTATATATGACTTCACCTTTTTCTGCATTAGATCTTCTCTGAAAATGTTCCTATCAGTTGACACTTATCCCAACACAATAAATAGCTGTAAAAAGGACCACACTGGCCAACAAAAATCAACCATCCTCAGTCATGTGGACGTCATAAATCTGTCTATAAAGTTCTTTTTGGTCAAATTTTGTTCTGTTAACCACTCTCCCTATCTTGTTAAATCAACGTATGTGTTTTTATTCTAAATTAACATTAAACATAATTGGACTACCACCCAATGTCTATAAAAAAAGTCAACTCTTCTGTCTGTAAACATTTTGTGTCTTTGCTTTACTGGTGTGGTCCTTGTCACAAACTTAACAATACAATTTTCTATTTGCAACTGTATCTCTGCATAAACACAGACACAGTTTGCATGCATTAAGCAATGCAGACACGCATATTTAGCTGAAGTGAGTGAATGCGTACTTGAGTGCCCAGACCCTGAGGGAGGCCCAGGGAGAGAGACACAGGACAATTAAAACTCATGCTAAACAGAAGAAACACTGACAGCTAGAAACTGGGCACTGAGCACTCGTGCATCAAAATACACACAAACAAGCATGTACACACAGGTAGACACAGGAAAACAAAACACATCACAATAGGCTGAGCACAGCACGAGTGGCTTTCATCCACTCCTAACAAAGCTCACATTTTCAGTGTGACATCTTTGACAAGTGACAGCATGTTCACCCCAATTATAATGTTTCAAGTTTCCTACCTCCCTCTTCTAACAAATAAAGGAACCTCTTTTTCAAACATTCCGCGAAATGCATACATTATTCCACACATACACACACACACACTTAGACACATCAACGTCACCTCCCCTGCACTGTGTGTCCAGGGTCTAAACAGAGATGTCCCCTGGGCTCTGTCACCTGTCTAGAGGAATGGCGGCTAAGTGATGGAAGAGGATGAGCCAAGGTCTCATCTGCTCCTTGGTGACTGAATGCAGGAGTGGACGGCTGACCTTTGACCTTCCCAGGAAGAGAGATTGAGCACTGCTCCAGTCTCCATTAGCATTCTGCTCACACAGGCCCATACCACAGCAGTCTAATGGCACGAACACAATGGATATATAAGACCGAGGTAGTGACACGGTTCTGTGCGACAGCAGAGCCACACAATCTGAATTTTTCGACTTTTGCCTCTTCGTGACAGCATGGTAAAGGGCCTTTTAGCTGATAAAATGCATCGGTGCACAAAAAAAATCTCCAATGAGGAAAACAGAGCAGTCATGAGTAATCCTGCCACGATTAGATTCTTTAAAGGCTAAGGGTCAGGTAAAACATGGCAACTTAATGCCACCGTGCATGGTTTCCTCCCTGTTTTTCCTCACTGCTTTGATGCTTTGTTTCCCTGACAGTGCAAGCCCTCCTACTCCATATACACACACAAATACATCAAAAAGACAAATAAGCCTGTCGGTTGTGTCTCTACGCGTCTCCACATCGGCATATGTATGCAGGAATTGTCAACACTGCACAGCGAGATCAAACCGGCAATCTGTCACTATGCTGGGGATACAGTTGGGGATTCAAGTGACTGATGACACATAGAGAAATTAACCCCATCTGATTTGGCATGGGCATTGATGTAGTGCTAAACATGCAAGAGTATACTTTGACCTGCAGGTGTTTTTTTGTTTTTTTTTTACATAAACCACTTAAATAAACAAAACCCATGCCTGTTTCTCTCTAAACACCAAAACCTCAACAGTGTGTGACTATTTTTCCTACATCATATGGCTAATCCAGCTACCAACAATGCTAGATGATCTATAATCCGTGTAGAAAGCAGTGACTAAAATGACTTGCAGCGGGTTTATCCTCCTTTATATCCCTGGGTGTATCTATCTGATGCAGTATTTACCGTGGTAGGGTCAGTACCGCACTGATTTGTGAGTGACGCTGGATTTCAGCACCACGGACAGCGCTCTCCCTCTCCTATAACGCGAGGAGAGGATGAAGAGGAGGAGGAGAGAAGAGGAAGGAGACGGGTGGCTGTGCCGATGGTGTTGTTGTTGGTAGGGGTTTCCCTATCAGATTTCAGGAGAGGGTCTACAGTCATTCCTGCATCGCTACACATCGCCTACCACCTCCTCCGTACCGGATTTCCATACAGAGGAATACCGTATGTGTGAGATCACGGCTTTCATGAAATATTGATCGACCCAGCCTCACACAGGATGGACAGAGAAAGAAAGAGAGAGAGAGAGAGAGAAGGAGGGGGGGGGGGGGTATTCCTCTGGACAGCCTTTATCATGTATCCACCCCATCACCACCCTTCCTCCTACTGTCCCGAAAAAAAAGAAAAAAAAATCAGTTTCATTTACTTTCCGATCATGACAACAACCGGTGGATTCGCCTTGCGTGATGCTTGACGGTCAGAAACATGACAAAGCAATAGGCTACACACACACACACACACACACACACACACACACACACACACACACACAGGGAAAAAAATGAAGGCCGGCGGCGACCAGATCTAACACCATCCGCTGCCTCATAGCAGCACATTGCTTCCAAGCGCATAACGTTTCCAATATTGGTAAGTGAGAGACGCGCCGTCATCGCCTTCATTTAGAGGAATGTCAGGAGGATTTACCCGTGTATTCTGTCCCACCAAACCGAGCTCTGTCATGCCAAATAAACTCCTGTCATTCACAAAACGAGACACCCGAGCCATCATACGACGTCTACGCGCATTTTCACAAATTTTCCCAGATGATCCACTGCTCTTAACAGGCCAAGGATGCGCTCATCATCATCATCATCATCATCACCACCACCACCTTCAGCAACTGTCGTGAGCAACACTTCAAAAATCGCTGTGGTCAGCTGGGTGTCAATAATGCAATCTATAGCCTGAGCATCTTTAGCGGCGACACAACACACGGTCAGCTGTAATTTTCAGCTCTGACAAGCAGATAGTGACATGAATAATTCAATACACATAAACTGAGCTCTTCTTCTTCAGCAGGGAAAACGGCTCGACAAGAAATCTACATGAGCGGACACAAACCGATGCAGAGCCCACATTTAGCCAATCCACCGCATAAGCATGGATGTAATGTAGCATGTACACCAATGCATACCGGTAACGGAGACAGAGGGAAAACATGCCAAGGCTTTAAATCAGCGTCGCCTTCAAGAGGCTGCAAACGCCAGCGAGAGACCGAGAGGCGCCGCCGCCGCCACGCAAAAACCAGCCGACATGTATGAAGATCCGGGCGGGCGGTCAATCCGTGAAAACATGAAAGCGGCAGATGGGGGTTTTTGCGTTTACCTGTCAAGACTCCGACCCGGATTTGGTGGTCGTGGTTCGTTAAAATCATCCCGTCTGACGCCATGTTCAGCAGCGCTGTCGCCCGCACCGAGAACTCACGGCAGGGCCCAGAGCCGATCGCATCGAACTTACTGGGGAGAGGGAGGGGGAGGAGGAGGAAGAGGAGGGGGAGGAAGAGGAGGAAGAGATGGAGGAGGAGGAGGGCTGGGATACAGCAAAAAAAAAAAAAGAAAGAAAGAAAAAAGAGAGAGAGAGAATGAAAAAAAAAACAGTCAGACAAGATGAGTAGAAAGCCGAGCGATCATCGGGACACCTACAGATAAGCGGGCAGGATGCGGGGGCCGTTTAAACCGCACACATCATTCAGCTGGCCGCCTGCCACGGTAGTAGTGTGGATCCCAGATTAATTCTTATGGAGACCACTATTGATTTTCTGTGAAGGCTTTTAGGGGGAGACAGACTCGCACTACATCTGTGGACGCCACTCACATCTTCACATGTCATATGATGCCACTGGAAATGCAATCTTACATCCCAGATCACACGTCACACACACATGCGAGTATTTCTCCATTAAACCGGTCTTCTCCACCTACAAATTTTTTCATTCTTAGGAGTTGCACCCTTGCTTTTAGAGATTAAAGGGACCTCTCAAAGAGTTGCACCCCAGAGACGTGTCGGCTACGTCTCAATGCAGAGGTTTAAGAGAAGATCACAGTCTGACCTGTAAAAATGCAACTACATCCCCAGGCAAAAAAAAAAAAAAAAAAAAAAATGCTATTTATAGCCTGGCTGCACGCTTCCGTGGTGTATAATTTCTCTTGTTTATTCTCATGGAAAAAAATGCCCATCCTCCAGCTTCTGTTGGGAATCTATCAATATACATAATTCATTAACACACGTACATGAGCACACTAACTGTGGCAAGAAATGGGGCAACTCTTCTAGCTTGAGTGGATCGCTTCAATAGTTTTTTTGCCATGTCTGTGTCCAATGACCTATCCAAAAACTGACACAATTTCTGGACTTTATATATAGTATCCAATTCCCTCTCACATTGTGTTACAATTAGCCACATGAGGTGAGTCTACCAAGGACTCCCAGACCTTCAACTCTTTTTTTTACTTGAGTTGGATTTTGGCTTTGTGAATCTTATTTATTTCCTACAGGTTCCAGTTCATCTGCGTATTGCTGTTGTGCACATAAAATCATAGTCACAATGGGGTATTCTAATACATTTTAAAGGATAGTGAAAATATTGCTCCGGGTTAATGATGTTACCATAAAAAATGCACTAAATTCACTTAGAAATTGCACTTGTTTTGTCCTTGATGTTTTGTTTTGTTTCATTGCACTGAAAGTTGTAGTGGTTTGTGCTGTTTGTGCTATTTATTGATGAAGCGGTGTTTATGCTTCTCTTTTGGCCAGGTCACTGTTGAAAAAGATTTTAACCTCAATGAGACTTTTATATTGTTATATGAATATAAATAATGAAAATAAGCATAAGAAGCAAACTGAAATATGAGCAAAAAGTAATAGAATTTTACCATTTTGGATCACCTTCAGGAGAACTCAGAAGAAAACTACTGCAACAATTTTCTTCATTTTCTGAGTGAGGTTAACTTTCCTCTACTTACAGACACTTACCCACAATCTCAAATAATGAAATCAAACAGGAACACATTTCACTTGAGCTCTTGAAAGAATTAAGATACTGCTCTAAATTTGTAGACACAATGGAAGAGGAAGATGGATGGTCACAGTCCATTAAAAACTGAGCTGCTTGCATTTTTTTTTTTACATAAATCAACAGCAAAGAAAAACACAGGTGCAGAGCATGCCAAGGTGCACAAAAAATGGAAATTGGGGTTTAAACTAGATTACAGTGTTGTCTATAATGGGCATGAACTTTCTTTCAGTCACCCTTTTATGCAAATAGTTGGAATTTGGGTGAAATGTTGTCAGAAGTCTGTAGAATAAACAAACATGATCATTTTACTCAACACAATACAAACTGTAAAGCCAGTGGTATCTTAATTTTCCCTCAGAACTGTACGCACCAACAAAAATTCTAATGTTTACACAGAGTAAAAATAAATAGATTAGATAAAAAGGAGAGACAAGAAATAAAGGAGAAAGTTCAATAGTTTTAGGACGTGTGAGAAACTGTGACTGCCTCTACTAAGGCATCGCAGCAGTGTCCACATCTGTCAGTTTGTCAGTGATAGAGAGAGCCAAGTGCTAAACAGACCTTGTTAATGATGAGAATCAACACACACAGAGGGTTTCTATGCATGTTAACACATGCACACGCATGCATGCAAACAGAAGCTTACACTCACGCCCACAGACACAGTGTAGTTCAGACCTGGCAAGCTTTCCTGGAGTTCCCTTGTTGATGTAGAGAGGGAGAGTGGAGATAGTAGAGGAGGATGTATAGAGGGAGGGGGGAATCAGGCTGAAGACATTGGGGACCCCATCTGCTGTGTAGAGGACTGTGTTTAAGTAGTGTGATAGTGTGTACTCTTGTGCACAAGTGCGTATTATAATGACGGAGTAATTACCTCACTGTCGGCCGAGCATCTCGCTGTTCATGGATAGGTGATGAGGAGGCAAGGGCCATCGCTCTCTCTTTTTCCCTCACCATCCATCACAATAATAAGGGGAGCCCCAGTAGACTGAGGGAGCTGTAAGCGTATGCTTCCCTGTCTTTGTGGTGAGCCAAGGGAAGCCCCTCTTTTTCCCCCAAGGCTCCAGTTGCACAAGAGGGGGGAGGCTAGAGGACAGAAGCCTGCTCTAGCTGTTTGCGTTATGCAACACTTGAGGCGCTTAAGCCACATCTTTAAGCTGCTGGGATATGTAGCAGGGGGTGGTATGCTCCCAAACCTATCTGGAAACTCACACTCTAAATGAGCACAAATACACTAGAACATTACTTATTCAACAACAGAGGTTACACCGGATATTTGTGGATGGTTTTAGTCTTGTGCCTCGTGACTTTTTCCCTCCCGACCTGTGAAGAGGTTGGAAAAAGATGCACATCCATCCATTGCCATAAAGCATGCAGGACATACAGTAGTCGCCAAAGAGCCATAAAGCTTTACTTCCACCCCAATGGGCCAAAGCCCGCCCACGTTTCTGAAAGGAAAACACCAGGATAAAGCTGTTAAATGCATGATAAAGCATGCAGTTGCACATTTTACAGAGTTCCCTCAAGTTAAATGCTTCTTTATGACTCCAACTTTGTAACCCATCATTTTATATAGGTCAGATATTTTGAATATTAGGTATTTTATTGACTATAGAGGTCAGATATTTTACTGAATATTAGAGCGTATACATGTTTGACTAGCCAAGAGTGCTACTCGACACTTTTGTGTTATTCATGTTGGTGTACTTTAGTATTTTAGGTGGGTTTCAGAAACTCAGGGTCAGGACGGTAAAAGCATCACAAACATGAAAAACACATAACAATGCTACTACACGTGACTTCATTTTCTTAATTAAAACAATAGAGCGTGTTCTTTTTTGCCTCATTTGTCTCCAATGTTGACCTGAAAGTGTGAAGTGTGTGATCACACTCTCTGGATGAGGTTAAGTTGAGGGTTACTATGATTTCCCCTATTCTCGATCATGTGCAAAATATTAAAATTAAAATACAAGAAGAGTTCATGAAAGTTGGCTTCATCGAAACCATACAAAATGCTGAAGAGAGGCCTCCGTATGTTTTATATGACGATATGCTCAGTAATGAAACCTTAAAATGAACAAAGTATCAGTGCAAGTTATAAGAGTTTCTCTTGAAAAAAGACAGACAGTGTTTTGACAGTGGAGTAAGCCATTTTTTGTACATTTGAGCTCGAATTGTGTGTTTCTAGTGTCGCATCAATTGTTGATGAGTGTGTTGCTAGCTTGGTAACAGTGTTGTCAGTGTTGGAAGTGATTGCAGATATTATCTTTCTAGCTGTGATTGACACATTCTGGCTTGCCACTCGACTCACAGGCTTGTCCTTAATGTGGATTGGGCAGCAAAAAGTACATTTATCCAACACTGTTTTGACAACGGAGGAGTCGGTAAAAATGCAGATGTTATGTCAGACGAGACAGTAAAATTCTCAAGCTGGAGAAGTTTGAGAACCCCTGATCTACTGTGTGACAACCTTGTTTGGAGTAGCCAATTAGACTCCTTCACCTAATCATATGGCATCTTGGAGAGGTGCCCTGACTATGATGGCAGGCTACCCTTTAATTAAAATAAGAAAAAAAAACAAATGAGAAAAGGAAACTTACCCTGGGGCTTATTCAACATTATCCCATGATGCCTTCTCCTGCATACCTGACTAAATCTGGCCTCAGCTGAAGATTAGAAGTCAGCAAGGAAAAAAAAAACAATTATCCATCTGTGAATGAGCAGCAGACCCTTAACTTAAGACTGCTGGGGACAAAGCCCCTTGTTTAGAAACAGTAATTAGGCATCAACATTAGGAAGTTGGGAAGAGTCTGAGGGGGGGTTTAGTGCACCTCTGGTCATCCAAGGGAAGAGAAAAATGGAGTGATATAGACGGACAGAGAGTAGACAAGAAGGGAAAGCAAAAGAATGAGAGGGTAGACATGAGAAGGAGGAGAGGCATTCTGATGAGTGCAGGATCTGTGCCGACTCCCACCACCATTACAGCAGCGCAGAACATCGCCCCAGGGCTTTGGAATCAAACCCATTACATCTGATACTGGATTTCTCTCTGCTCAGAATTAATGCAATGTGGACTCGCCTTCTCTAAAGCTGGCCAGTGTCGCATAGCATCGCTGCGCAAAGAGCTGCACCACAAGGAAAAGAGGACAGGGGAGGAGGAGAGTGAGGGCCTGAGAGTCTGAGAGGATACTGGAGAGGCAGGCACGCTGCAGCCGGAGGGGTCATTTCATATTTCAATTTTTTTTATTTTTTATTTTTTATTATTATATTGAAACAAGAGCTGGCTGTCTCTAATAACTCGCAGGATATATGGGACTGTGTACACATAAAAGGCCTACGTATATGTTTATACAGGGGCCTTGTAGTCCATTTGCATAATTAACAGACTGGCATTTGAAAAGCAGAATGTCAGCACAAACAACCTTGGACACCAAACTACCCCGGGTCATTTTTTTCAGCCGTGTAATTGGCTCCTAATGCAGAGGAGTTAAACATAGAGATTTTCTGCCCTTAAAGCAAAAAAACTCTCCTCTTGTTAATGGGCTCAGCACTCCCGGACTCCTGCCGGTGATTATCAGTCAGCTTGGACTTTTGGAAGTTCAGGAAAGACCTCCACTAAATTATAGACATCAGAAACATCCAATTCCATGACTGTAGCCTTCAAATGACTGGAAATCCTCTCTTGCATTTATATGTTCAATGTAATATTCCTTTTAAAATTTAACTGAGGTCGCTTATTGGATTTCGTCGACGAGAAAAAAAAAAGGGAAATTTCCTCTTCGTTTTGCAGTGTTTCTGGCAAGTCTGGCCCTCATTTTGTGAGCGCTGCACTGTTGTAGAGTGAAGGTAGCACATCCATCCATCTCTGCCTCTCTGCCTATTCGTAGTGACATGTCTGATGTAATGTTTGTGTAAGCGACCATACTCTCTGTGGCTACATAGCTGGCTTTGCACATCATGTTTGCATCTATGTCCTGAACACATCACAGTTGACAGCTCCGCAATGTCAAACAAATTGAAAGTGTATAGGATGAAACTTTACATAACAGGCACAAACACTGAGGGTATTTAACTTGATTTTCAGCTGTAGCTTTAAGAAGAATTTAATAGAGTGTCTAAGGATTCATGAACTTGTTAATAGAGTTTGGCCAAGATATTGCTTTGACAATAAATCAGACAACTTCTACTGGAAGATATTTCTTATTTACCCATAAGGACCCAGTGCTACTTTTGTGGCAATTCCCAAATGAATTTTTCTCTATATTTAACCTTTCTTAAATGATTTATCATCATTTATTGTGTTGCCCTCTTTATTTCATGTTTTTCCGGAGTAAATCATGCATTTTCCTGTATTTAATTCACTCATCATATAGATTTTCATAAAAGCTCAGATTAAAGTTGATGGTTATTATATTAAAAACAGAGAAAACTGAAGGAAAAGTGACTTTTTGAGCAAAGATATCATTAACTGAACATAAACCAAGAGTCTCCATCTTCTGTTATTTATCCAACTCCATGGGTTTTACTGGTGAATCAATGTTGTAGAAGATGACGGTGTTTCCATGGTAACTACGGAGCCTCT
>JAPQRQ010000017.1:5397993-5412455 GCA_037367365.1 Apogon talboti
GTGTGTGTGTGTGTGTGTGTGTGTG
Organism: Apogon talboti; assembly: GCA_037367365.1. NCBI lineage: Eukaryota > Metazoa > Chordata > Actinopteri > Kurtiformes > Apogonidae > Apogon > Apogon talboti. The sequence continues at coordinate 5,398,019 of JAPQRQ010000017.1, forward strand.
TGTGTGTGTGTGTGTGTGTGTGTGTGTGTGTGTGTGTGTGTGTGTATGTATGAATAAGAGAGAGGGAGTGAGAAAATGAATGCTGGGAGAGATGATGGGGGAGTGGAAAAGACATTTTAGTGATGAAGAAGCCCCAGGGGGGAAATAGCTCCGAACTACCTGGGTACTTACATTACAAGTTAGGAATCAAAGATATCACACACATACGCGCGCACACACACACATACACACACACACACACACACACACACACACTGGAGATATGCATTAATATCGCAGCTTCCCTGCTCTAAATTTCAATGCAAGTACTGGTGGGAATGTCGGCTCTTGGAATGAAGAGAGATGTAAAAGTTCCTGCACTGATCGCTTAGAATCTGTTTTTCCTTCAGAGAAAGTAGCTCATTCCTGAAACAATAATCCATATTTAAAGAGTGATTACTCAGACTTCGGTTAAATTGAAGAAGAGTGCCAGAGAATGGGTGGATTATAACCAGAGTAGGACACCACTCTGTGGACTGCCTCAGTCTTGTAATTCATTAAAGGCAACGATGGTTTAAAAAAAAAAAAAAAAAGGAGAAAGTAGGACGTGATTCAGTGTCTTAGGGGAGATTTTAAGCCACTCTTAAAAGCTTAGCTCTCCCCCATCACACCTTAATAATGGGCTGCCATTTGTCCAGAGTCAAAGGCTAATGGCCAAATCACCATATGAATGTAGCTGCTGTGGTCTGTGCCTTTAGCTGGGTAACATTTTTATCATCACTCCAGTATGGGGATCACTGCATGGGTTAATGGGGAGATGGAGACATTTTTGCACTGCAGCACCTCTTGTAGCCAGCAGGTGTCAGTGTAGCCCTCAACCCTGGCTCCTCTGGCCCTGGAATGGAGATTGAACCTTGAAAGGAGTACAAAGGGGAGCGGCCTGCAGTGGACTGGCCAGAGCCGCACTGCATCAAACACAAGGCGGGTAAATTGCTATTAATAAGCAAGAGCAGTCTCGGCCGGACAGTGTGACATGGCCTAGTCCAGGATTTATGGACCCTCTGGCCGCAAGCATCATCTAACTCATTCTGTATAACTCATTTTTAACCATCAGCAAGTGTCGGATACTTAGGACATAAATTTGTCTCACACTGTTGCAGCTGAGGTGTGTGTGTGTGGATGTGTGTCAGGGGAGAGAGAAAGCACTATGTGAACTTTAAAGACATAAAACATCTCCTGCCCTGAAGCCACATGCTACCAGTGCAAATATACAGTACACATGGTGCCAAACAGGAAGAGGGAGGTGTATCACTGAGCCGACACAGCGAATTTATCCACCTGATTTGAGTTCTATTATAATATTAAGCTCCCGTAGCTTCCTGCAGGATCTACATGCAAACATCAACAGCTCCTATGGGGACTTTGTCCTTTGTTGACTGGTTGTACACACAGGGGACGTTCCTTCTTAATCCTATTAGCCGAGCAATGTGGTTAATATAAGGTTTGATATGTTTAAAGTCACACCCCACACAACTTACAAGAGGAGACAAATGAAAGGATCATAGACAGTTACAGAAATTATTTATGTCTGTAAAAACTAAAAGACAGTGATAAGGTTTGATGGGCTACACCTATGAGTATTTTCTTTAAACAATTATCTTACAAACTGCTTTGGTCTGGAGACAATTTTGATAAAGTTAATTTTGAATACATACATTACCGGTCAGTGGTTAACCTGATAATATGTAATAAGTAACGTAACATTACATTTGACTACTTTTTCTACCAAAAGTCTTACAATGGCCATTAAAACCAGAGATCTTGGTAGAATCATAAACCACTGAGAACTCAGCCCATAGATTCTTGTATTTCACCCAATAACTGCCACATTTTCAAGTTATTTCAGCGTAAAATGAATATGAAATGTGAGACGCTGTAATGCACTGGTACAAATATAAACCAGGGTTATCAACACTAAAAAAATGCACTATGATAATTTGATTTTCAGATTTGTAGTGGTGGTTACAGCAGCTGTGATAATCAGAGTAAAATGTTGCATTTTTATGAACATTCTAGTTGACAAATGTGAAATTATGGACATCATAAAACATTATGAAGAGTGGCCCAGACTGAAAAAGGCTGATGAAAAAAGCTGAAAAGTCCCAGCATCGCTTTGTTGAGTTTGCCTTTTAAGGAAATATCATCCTCCATACAAATATTTCAGCCTATTGCAAAGAATATATTCCACTATAATCACTGTAATCACTATAATTTAATTACATATTACTCTTAATTACACTGCTACATCTATCGAGTTACTCCACCACATTGTAAATCATATGATAAAGTGCAAAAAAAAAAAAAAGAGACCTGCTGAAAGTATTTGTTTTAGCAGCTGTTCAGATCCTTATGACACTCAATTTACTGAGACAAAGAAAAGCAGAACTTTTCTACTTAAGAAGTTCAAAATATGGCTTCCTCATGGCTTCTCACTCACAATGCCACTTAATTTTGGAAACATTGATTGAAATGTAAGTTAACCATCTGGTTTGATTATTATTATTGATTATGTGACGATTTGGCTGAGCTCTAAAGGGCACCCTCCCATGTCAATAAACACTTCTTGGAAATATAATCGCTTTCTATTGCAAGTCATGGTAACCATTAGCAGAACAACAACAGGTAATCTGTGTGGTAGCAATATTAATGAACACACAGTATTCACCATTAACTAGTGTCTTATTGGTACACACATTCATTCTTCATTAGTCATGATAAAACACTTATCAGTGCCTAATTCTGCAACACTTTATTCTACAACTAACAATTTTCTCCTTTCTACTACCTGAAAGCCTCACACTGAGCAAAGCATATTAAGACTGTAACTCAGGTACAGCGACTTCTTTAGCAGTGATAACATGTTTATTGAGGGAAGATTGTTAGTTAATAGTTCTAAAATGATGATAACTGCATTAAGGAATCAGTTAAAGGTGAATATACTGTACTGTATGTACCTAAATGTACATTTTTAACAACCGCTTGAATGATTTTAACAGAACCACGCAATGCACTGCACACAAGTTATAATTACAACTCAATATAGCATAGCTGTGCATATGAACCAGTGATAACAAAATGCCACTGTCAAGTACAGAGTCACACATCCATGCATTTACCATGGCAACAAGTTTCTGCCTGTCCAGCAGACTGTCGTATTTGCTGGGTATTGTTTTGGCTCTGGCTGGAGCTTTCTTTGTGTGTACTGTACTATACTGTACTGTAGTACTAGGATGTAAAGATTGCACTTTCAATCTCCGCACGTCTACATTTAATTCTTCACCATGTCAACACACCTCCATGACATATTACTACGCACAGAGCTGGAAGAGCAGACTGAGAGCAGCACTCTGAGCAGGAAGTGAGATAAGCCCGTCTTTTGAAAACCAGTGTGTGAAAAGCACTATTTCCACCACAAAATGAGCTATTATTCAGGAGCAAACAATGGCCAGACGGAGTTTAAAAAACAGATAGAGTGTAGACAAAGAGATTGGAGATCGTTTGTGTAAAGGTTTGACAGAGAGATTGGGAGAAGACACACCAAGCACAAATATTGTCTGTAGGTAAAGAGACAGAAGGAGGAAGGGAGTGAGAAAGCAATTAGAGAGAGATAAAAAGTAAGGCAGGGATGGCAAGACAACCTCCTATTACTCCAATTAATCCTTTTTTTTTTTTTTTTAAAGAACCTAACGCATGGGAAAGGCAGATCCATTTCCCTGACAACAGCAAGTGTTTGAGGGTCATGAGTGGGCAGTCGGAGCAGGCCTCCTGCCAGGCTGAGCAGAAAACATCATGCTGGCATTTCAGCCGGGTGGAGGGGAGCGCACGCCCCTGTCAGCAGGCACATTAACACTAATTCAACATGACTTGTTGATATATTTCCATGGCGGTAATGATGTTAATGGCAGTATTTTAATGCCTGTGTGCATGGAAATCAGAGAGAATATTAATGCTGCTGACCGCCGATCGTGCCAAGGGTGGAGCACATTAATATGTATCGAGCAAGCCTCGGCGCACATGTGTATGGGTGTGTGTAAAGTGAGTAATACCACTTCAGCTTCATGTTTACTTGTCTGCCACTGGATTAAACAAGACTTCTCAATAATAGTCATCACTTATCGTGCCGTTAAGTGTGTAAAGCGGATTTAAATCGTATATCAGTGACTTGATGAAGTGTAGGTGAGAACCTGTTGATGGAGGTGAATATGTCGACCTGATACTGTGTAGAGATCCTATTTTAGACAGAGGTGAGTCTTCTGTGGGCAGAAGCGCCTTACTGCGGCTCCCCTGCCTCCACAAACAATTTCACTGGCCCAGTTAATGCGCGCATACACCACAAGTAGGTGGATGCAAGATGTGTACCACTTCAATCTGAGGAGCTCTGTCACTTCGGTCTGCTTTGCTTCATGGTCTAGCTGTTTTTGTTAAAATGGGATGCAACCACGAATCAGGACACGCATCAACTGTTCTAAACTTCTTGGATTCCTCGTTGGTAGAATGTGATTATTTACAGCCATTAGGTTTGTTGGTTTAGTAAAGTTCTAATGACCACACATATGCGTTTCTCTGTCTGTGTGTTAAGATCCAATAATGATATATGAGGAGTACGTACAGCAGTAAAAACAAACATTTAAGAAAAAAACAGCTTCTTTAAACCAAAGTGGTTGTATTTAGTGTGACACTTAAAATGTCTTTAACCACTTTGTTCAGACAATATGAGATTTATTGTTTTCATTTTCTAATGTTTTACACCAGGTTTCATTCAACACATCAGATGTTTCAAAACGTTTGTGCTGCTTCTTGTCATGGGGTCAGAGGTCACACTAAATTGTCACTTTAACCTTTACAACTCATTTAGTTTAGTATTTTGTGTGTCTTTATGTATGCTCATTTCAACCCTGCAAAAACAACAAAGCTTAAGGTGGACTAACACCTTTAGACTGTACTGTGTCCGCAAAAAGCCATTTATTTCAACCTTCAAGTTGCATCTTCATTAGTCTTATCTGCAACTGGTGTTTCACGATGTCTCCGATTATACGTACATCCCAATGCTCAAAATCACAATTCAGTTTGACACTTAATATGAGTAATCCCACAAATAATCAGCTCCATTTGTGATCAGATTACTCTGGTATTTTTCCAGTGGCAGTAATGGATTAGACCTGCATGCGATAGCAAAGTGAAACAGATTGCTACCCTGTGTGTGATCTCACACAGTCCATTTGACAGATGTATTGTTTGGGAAAAATAGCAAGAAAGGAGGCTGCTGTGAAATCCCACCCTGTAGGGGTTCCTTAAGTTGTTCATGACTGCACCAGTCTGTCCGATGAGAGTGCACTTCTCAGTATTCCCCCAAACGTCAGCAATGAGATATTTAGTGCTCCTGACATGTGGGGCTATGTTGGTGTTTTGGCACCCCATTATCAACAACTCCCCAATCCCATCACACTCTGTCTTATCTGTCAGATACCAAACTGGGCACATGAAGGTGCCAATGTACTATACAGCCACTGCTGGGAAGCGCAGTGTTAAATTAACACAAATGTAATCTTTTACCATCACAAACGATTCCTTATAATTCTTTCATAGTTACTCAGTGTTGGTTAATGTAATAATGGCCAATAATGTAATAATTTTGGCCGTTTTCAATGTAATAAAGGCAATAATGTAATTACTTGCAATAATGTAATAAAATGTTTGAGGAAATAACTTAATGACAGTCTATCATTAGTTATCATAACTGTTAAGGAGAGTGAGTGCTGCATTGCTGCATGTCCTTTATGAATGAATGATGACTATACCATACACTATACCTATTTTTGAAGAGCAAGCTGCACATTAACCACAAATAAATAAATAAATAATAAATAAAAAACCTATAATAGAATAATTTATTATATATATGTGAATGCAATCCTATTTATGCATTATTATATGATCAGCTGCATTTATTAAATTTCCAAAGGATTTTTTAAATGCTAGGTCACTAATATGATAACTTACTGCATTACTGCCTAAATGTTATTACGTTTTTGGCTGTATTACATTTAAACGGCAAAAATTATTTGTTATTGGAATTTATTGGCCATTCTTACAGTATTGGTTGCTACACATTATAATACATTGCTTTCAGTGACAAACTTGTCCGTAGAATGTAGCACATCTTTTCACTGTGCAGGAATGACTTTTTTCTGGCATGTTAGCAAAGCTGTTGGGGCAAATTAGAGTACAATACCATCAGATGGGAGGGATGGCTTTAAAATCTGTCTCTACATCTTAATAGGCTCCATTCACTTGGCATTATGCACTCATATTCGGAGTGTTGTATTTGATTGGTTTGCTTATTTTAGTTTGCTCTGGCTCTTGTCTGCAAATCGAGTCAGGCTGCCCTTTAACACTAGGAATTCAACAGAAATCAGAAGTGAGCATTAGTGACATTAGAGTGCTTTCAGAAACATTTTAATAATTCTGAATAATCAGTGTTGAGTACTGTTGTGAGGTTTATTGCCTACTTTGAGAATTTTCAGCTTAATTACCCAATTTAAACATGCTACATAGGTAATTAAGAAGTAAGTAAATGCAATAATGGATGCTGCTTTGATGAAGTAATAACAGTAAAGTGGTGAGTAGTAGGCCTTGTATACATGTAGCCGGGTATTTATAGAAACAGATATTTCCCTACCTCTGTTATCAATAATAACGTTGTTCACACCGGGTCATTTTTAGAAAAGTTGTCATCTACACAGATCCACAGAAATAAGCCTGTAGAGCACTATCATGGGGTTAGGGCAAACAAAGGTTGCACACATGACGTTGATGCATTGTAAAATGCAGTGTTAGCTACTGCATTTTAAAACATATGGTAAATATCACACTTGACAGTTAAATGTGGATGGAACAGGATTTATCTGCATTTCTTTTTCATTGCCCTACAGATTATATTTACACCGCTGACAAATGTGTTTAGAACCAAACACAAAGGCAAAGTCAAAGTCATGTCACAATGTCAGGAAGGATAAGGCAAAGTCAAATGTCTCTGAACCGTCCGCTTTTAGTTTACAGTTGAACTTCCTGTTTAGAACATCAGAGGGTTTGGGGTGATAAACAGTGGCTAGCGATAGTAGAGGTGCAGCGGGTCCTCGGATGCCTTTATCGACTCAGTAGGCATCCAGTTTTACCACTCCTGGTGATCCTGGCGGAGTGTCAATAACTACTTCAATAGCTGCTCACGGTGCCAGCTGTGCACAGAGTTTGCATGATTCGGAAAAGTGAGAGCTTCTGCCAACAAGTTTTTCTGAGCAGGTGGAAGATGCAAATAAACCTAATCCACCGAAAACATGGAGGGTACGTTTGACTAAATCTGGATGTATTTTGGCGTTTATTTTAAATCTTTTACTGATTTCCCAGAACCCTTACATTGCCCTATTCTGCTGTTTCCTCTGACTCTAATTCATCTGACTGACTGTATATCCCCCTATCAGACTTCATTTTCCACTGACTTTATATTTCCAGGCATTTGTCTTTTGGTTAGCACAATTTTAGCACTAATATAACCAATAGAAAGAACAGAAATGTGATGATCACAACCAAGATGCATTGAAATATAGCTTTCCTTTTAAATACTGAATTACTGTCATGTGGGATTTTGCTGCTTTGGCTCTTATTCAGCGGCACTTCATTATGTAACACTATAAACCCCATCCAGCACTAAAATACAGTCATTTCAAGTACCTAATCAGAAATCATTGTGACAATCCAGTGTGTATAGCCAGAGGGAAATTACAGGACCTGGGCTGGGTTCCGAAACCCAGAGAACTCAGCTGAGAGCTAGAGCATGTTAAGGTTTGTGTTTTAGAGGAGAAAATGGAGATGCCTGGGCCTTAAGAGAGTTTACAGATAAGCCAGACAACATGCAGGCGGAACAAGCAAAAATAAAGCCTGACCAGGATGCAGCCTAATAACATCACAAGTGTCTTAACCTCACAAGCTCTTCTCATTGCAGGTGTGTGTCAGCCTCTATGACAGAGCCGCAACTTGACGCGCACAATTGCTTTTTGCCAAGTGAAGCAGCAAAATCCCCTGGCCCTGCTGACATGTAATGACAAATGTGTGAACACTAGCTGGGAAACCGGCTGTGATTTCTAAAACATTGTCAGAAATAATGGTGGCGGAGGGAAGGGAGAATGCTAGAGAGTGCAAATTACAGCAAAGGCAATGGGCTGGAAAAAAGAACAGCCTTGTTGATGACAACACTATGTGCTTTTGTGACAGAAGCCCTCACTTTAGTATCCATCTCTCAACTTATTCCATAAAACATGCCGTCAGCTCTAAGGGGAAATGGGCCGCTGAATAGCACCACACCGTAACAATTCTTGACCAAGATGTGTGGAGATGGGTCTGCAAAGTGTGCCTTGTAAATGTGTAAAATAAATGCAGGGAAGGTGACTGTTAACTCAAAATAATTTAGGTTGGTATTTAAGTGAATTAAATACAGTGTTGGGGGAAAGCATAACTTTGCAAACCACCTACTACTTCATACTGCGAAACATTAAACTATAGTAAAAATACTCTGGGGAGAAATGTATTTAAGTAAATCACTTTTACTTTGAATTGTATTTAATACCACGTTTATTAGATGTTTTACAGTCACATGCCTTTGAATAGACCTTTTTCACATCACATTTTGGTAAATAAAAAGTTTTGCATTTCATTTAGGTGTATCAGATTCAAGTCTTGGAATTCTGCATATTGGGTCAATAGAATGTTCTCCTGGGGCAACTAAATGGAACAGAGCCATTTTTGTCCTCTCTTTTCTAACTTACTTGTAAATTAGTGTTTCACTACATGCACTTAATAGAGTACAACTGGTACTTTACAATTGTATATTGTAGTTCCAACGCAAGTGTGATGTCCATATCTAATAAATAAAAATCAAATCATAGTAATTATGTTAGTAACACCTTTGCCTGTTTTCACACACTAAGTCTATTGTGCTAATTGTAAAGTTCCCCCTGGCCAGAGTGAAACCCAGTTCAGTGTGGTAAGGACTCTGAACCACTGTGGCCTCTGCATTTTTGGCAGAGAAAGTGGAAAGAGACAGGAAATGGGGTAAGGAAAGTAGAGGAGTGATACAGTAATATGGTCCAGCCAGGAATCAAACCAGTGACTCATGTTCAGTGATGCGGTGTGACACACAAGACAAAGGAGCCAATTGAGTTGTGGCTACGGGGGTTTAACCGCAGCAGAGAAGCTATGATGAATTCCTTTCCTTTTCCCACCCCAAAATTGGTACTTTATTTCGGTTGTTAACCACTATGTGCAGAAAGTAGCTTAACTGCTCGATTCACATGCAAATATGAATGTAGTCATTTACCCACAAATTACAGTAAACACTGAGTAAATATTATTTTAAGCTTAAGTGCAAGCATTTTAGTTCAAGTAACAGTTCAGCCCAGTGAAGCTCCCCTGAACTTTCTCAATGGGAGCTGATATGATGCCATATGTTCACACACAAAGTAAATAAGACATGAATTCCTGATGAGTTTAAGTTGCTCTCTGGCATTTCTTACAAAACTAATGGGCGAGGAGTGAATAATTAATGGCGGTTGATCAGGGAGAATGCAGAAAATAGGATACCTATAGCTGACTCTCAAAGACTGTAACGTACTTGAATATTTCATCAAAAGAGGTTTTGCAATGTTTGTCTTCTAGTGACTAATTTTCGAAATAAAGTGAATTCAGGCGTTGCTATTGACCTGTGTACTTTCAATTCATGAGACCTCATTTGATTGCGAAGCCCCGCTCAGCAGCCGTCTTATCTCTCTTTCCTTTAACTCCTCACTCTCTTCTCCCTGTTTGCTGTGGGCAGCAGCAGAGTGATGTGAGTGACCTTGGCCTGGTTCTTTGGGCTCCAGAGGACAGCCCCGTCTCACAGCGATTCGTTCCTCCCCACCAATCCCGATTAGCAGGCGCGCAGCAGGCAGCGGACGGGAACTAAGTGTCGCAGTGCAGAGTGTTGTCGTGGAGCTGGAGCCCGATCTGGCCCAGAAGAGCTGTGTGGAGGGGAGGTGGAATGGGGTTAGGACACGGGGACGGCAGCTTGTGGGGTGGAGCATGTGGGAGGGGTTCTGTAGGACGCGGGTAATGGAGAGATAGTTCAACGGTGGGTCAAGGAGGACACAGAGTGACCACTGAGCTCAGCGGGGAAGATGATGAGAAGGCATAAAGGCCCGGGAGGAGGCCTCAATCTGTGCTCTTCTGCTGAACGTTTGACTGCTCTTGAGTTTCATCACTGCACATGAGGACAACACACAAACACACTCAGGTGTACACACACACACACACACACACACACACACACACTGAGCCTGTTTACATGACCGGAAAAAAATCTGATAACTGGGAGTAATCAGATAATTGTAATAATCAGATCTGACCCATTTATGTGATAATCAAAACCCTGGTTTACATGTTTCAGTTCATTATTGGGTTTCTTTCAGAGTATGTACATACGTAGTGACGGTGGACTCAAACCTCCTTGTCTTACAGTCGTGTTTGACTGTATCACTTTTGAGTCCCCCCCCCCCCAACATGTGCAGATGTAAAAGAATGAAATCAGATAATCGTGTATAAATTCATGAAGACATCTGAGTACTGGCTAATAATTCTGGTGTGTTAATGTAGTTCCTCAGACTCCGATTACTGCTGTTAGATTATTCCAGTGATCATGTAAACAGCATAATCTGATATACTTTATCAGATAAATCCAGAAATCGGATAATGATCGGAGTTTTTAATGGCGGTGGGGGTCTGGGATTTGGTGGCACTGGTCCAGTCTATGCTCCAAAGACATGCACTGATAGGTTAATTGGTTATTCTAAATTGTCCATAGGTGTAAATGTGAGAGTGATTGGTTGTTCGTCTCTATATGTCCAGGTCATTATTGAAAATGAGAATCAGTTCTCAACTAATTTACCTAGTTAAATAAAGGTAAAATAAAATAAATAAATCAAAGTTTTACTGAGCATGTAAATGTCTCCACTGTTATAGGAACCAACTCGAGTCATATAAAGACATGCACTAGTAGGTTCATTGGTTAAGCTAACATATGTGAGAGTGATTGGTTGTTTGTCTCTATATGTCAGCCCTGCGATGAACCGGCGACTCGTCCAGGGTGTGCCCCGCCTCCACCCCATAGGTAGCTGGGATAGGCTCCAGCACCCCCGTGACCTTCTCAAGGACTAAGCGGTTCAGAAAATGAATGAATATTTCACTTCCATCTTTGGCTTTTGTTAACAAGTGACACGACAAGGGATTGTAGCTCATCATAGGTTGGCTAGTGGGGAAGATGGTATCATTTTTTGATTTACTATTTCCTGCTATTACTATTCCCTACACTCTTGTGACAATCAAGAGTGTGTAGTATGAGATTGAATCATTGCAAATACAAGTAGCTGAATTTAGTTTTCTCCCAGGGGTGATCGGACATAGTCTCTGTGATGAGGTCAGAAGTTCTGAAATCTCAGAGTGGACCTGCTGCTCCTCTTCACTGAGAGGTGCCAGTTGAGGTGGTTCAGGCACCTGATGATTCCCTCTGGAAGTCGACCAGGACCAGCCAGCTGGGTGGAGGTCCGGGGGCCAACACAGGACTCAGTGGAGGGATTATATCTCCCTGGTGGCTTGGGATCCCCCAGGAGGAGCTGGAGGAAGTTACTGGCAACAGAGGAGCCTTGATGTCGCCGCTGCCCGTCTCGCTACTGTGACAAAGCAGTTTGGAGAATGGACGGTTTCATTTCATACATTTCTAGGTTGCGGTTAAAAGCGTCTAAGTGTTTCAGCTTTGCATCAGTGGTACATTAGATTACTCATCATGTAACTTTAAATTCCCTTTAAACTTTACAAGTAAGAATATGGACAAAATAGTTACGAGAATGGATAATAGATGACTATATGCCTCATTTGAATGATTTCTTTCAGACAGAAACTACTCAGTTGGAAAGGAAAAGACCCTCTCTCATGAAATGTCTACTTTACTTTATCATTATTATTTTTTTGTTTCAGTTTACACATCAATCCTGTAGTGGTTTTGCAATATTATATTGAATTTATTGTAATTCTGAATTAAATTTCAAAGTTAAAGTCAGTCAGTCAGTCATCTTCTGAACCCGCTTAATCCTCACTAGGGTCGCGGGGGTCGCTTGGAGTCTATCCCAGCTACTTAGGGCGAAGGCGGGGTACACCCTGGACAAGAAAGTTAAAGTTTAAAATGCATTTATTTCCACGACCCGGACCCGGATAAGTGGGAGAAGACGGTACGGTACGGTATTTCTATATATAACATTCATCATCTGAACCACTTTGTCCTTGAGAGGGTCATGGGGGCTGGAGCCTATCCCAGCTACCTATGGGTGAAGGCGGGGTACACCTGGGCCGTGTCGCCAGTTCATCGCAGGGCTGACATAAAAAGATGAACAACCAATCACTCTCACATTCACACCTATGTTAGCTTAATAAATTAACCTGTTAGTGCTTGTCTTTGGACAGTGGGAGGAAGCTGAGTACCCAGACAGAACCCACACAAACACGGGAAGAACACGCAAACTCCACCAATGCGAATTGAATCCAGGACCTTCTTGCTCTGAGGCGACAGTGTTAACCACTGCACAAGCTGTGTCGCCCACTATATATAACATATGTGAAAAGGGTCTATTTTATTTGCGTGGATTTGACTTGTAGGAAATACAACATGAACAGACATAACAGATTCTTGTTTTCTGGTTTTTGAGGCGACGCTTTAGATGGAAAGAAGGCGCCTTACGTGATATTGAAAAAATAAACTGCCCCCAGAGCAGCACTACCAGAGTGCAGATTCACTTTACTGAATTGTTCAAGATTATTTCCTTTCCATGTATTTATTCCTTGATGACAAAGACTAGGTTTCTTGTTGTGTTAAACCTTTCAAAGGAGCAATTTGTCCTCCTTCCCCTTCAACAAAACGCATATACATCCAGTACATGTGTGAGGTATACACAAACACACAGACGCAGCAGATGCCATGGCAGCCACCTTTCCTGCGTCCTTGGCTCCCTCCCCATATTACCCCTCCCCTTCCTGTAATTCTGCCCTCTGCTGTAACTCAAATCAATTTTAGTGTGTTTGCAACACACGCGACAGGCTTTACCATGCAGAAGCACTGGAAGTTTTCTATCGCCCCCTCTGCCTTCCTGCAGCCCTGTCCATTTCGTTCTCACTCCTGCCGACTCCCCCTCCCATTATACACTTCTCTTACATGAGGCCCGGGCAATCGACCCCAGTGATAATCCAGTCTTTCATATTGGCAGATTAATATTGACTCAGAGCCCTGGCACTGATGCTCGGCCCATCCTCCAGGTGCTGGAGCATGCAGAGTATGAGAGATGGGGCTTAATATACATTCTGCTGGTGCCTCTCACTATAGAAGAGCTGCATGTGAAACACTGTTAAGAGTCAGGAAGTGATTGTGGGTTTCAGCTTTTCATCTTACATGTATGCAGCCACATGTGTCTAAAAATAAGATACAGCTTCCACCACACATGCATTCTCATATATATGTATGTCCACACAGCAGGACATACTTGTGTTTTAAACCCCCAGGCGATGCTGCAGCCAGAAAAAAAAACAACACACCATGAATGAGTAATAAAGGATATACCGTAAGATTTATTTAAATATTCTTCATCCATTTGTTCAGTCGACCACAATGTTTGCTGCATGTACTTTCCAGCAGAGTAACTATGATGAACGCACACTGAGACAGTCAGTTTCATGGTGATTAATGAAGATTTGATGAGGCCAAATCGATGATGTTCATTAAATAGAAATCAGTGAGAGACATGAAATTGAATGCTCCCCAACATAAGATAAAAATAACCAGTGAATATGAAATAAATTGAAGAGTAAATGGAGTCCATAGCGGGGTGACATTCAAATCCAAAGCCATGGATTTATTGACTCTGTCGCTAATGTAAGAACACTGATAAGGAAAAGACACAATGGTGTGTCAAGATTAACTATTGGTGAATCATCCGAAAGGGTGAGCTCAAGACAGAGGCTTTGAAATCCTCAACATGACCGATGAGTAACAGAACTATTCCCTTTTCCCACAGAAATTTAAGCTTTTTGAGCTGCTCCTACAATTAGTTACTAAACTATAATTGTACTCAAACTGTAGACTTATATACTCTAATATCTATCTGTACATTTATATACTCTAATATCTATCTGTACATTTATATACTCTAATATCCATCTGTGTTTATGCTGGTTTAATATTGCTTTTGGATGCTGTATTTTTCTGTATAAACTAGAACAAGCTACATCCATCCATCCATCCATCCATCCATCCATCCATCCATCCATCCAT